>SNQJ01S0118147.1:26466-43562 GCA_010110895.2 Picea sitchensis
ATAACTACCCTTTGCCAAATATGGAGCACATTTTGCAGAGAGTGACTGGTTCATCTAGGATGTCTATGATTGATGGCTTCTCTGGCTACAATCAGATCTTTGTCTTGCCGGAAGACAGAGAGAAGAAATCCTTCACTACTCCTTGGGACACATTCATGTATGCTAAGATGCCCTTTGGATTGATGAATGCAGGAGAAACCTTCCAGCGAGCCATGGACATTGCCTTTATTGAGGAGAAAGAAAAATTTGTAGTCATCTATCTGGATGAAATTATCGTATTCTCAAGGTTTGATAAAGATAATTACCATCATCTGAAGAAAGTCTTCCTGAAGTGCAGAAGGTTTGGTCTCTCCCTCAATCCTAAAAAATCTTTGTTTTCTATGAAGGAGGGTAAATTATTGGGGCATATTGTGTCAGCAGAAGGGGTAACAATTGATCCAAGAAGAGTAGAGGCCATCCATTCCTTATCTTTTCCCAGATCCAAGAAAGAGGTTCAGTCTTTCTTGGGTAAAATCAATTTTCTAAGAGGATTCATTTCTAATTTTGCTGAGTTGGTTAAGCACATTATAGCCATGCTTAGAAAATGAAGCGAGGTGAAATGGACTGCTGAGTCCAGAAGTTATTTTGGCCAAATCAAAAGGGAATTGATTGAATCACCTGTGCTCATCAGCCCTGACTATTCTAAGGAATTTATGATATTTTATTTTGCTTCATCTGATACATTAGTTGTTGTTTTGCTACAAAAAAATACAGAGGGGTTAGAGAAACCTATATCCTTTTTCAGCAGAGCATTGAGGGATGCAGAAATGAAGTATGATATCATGGAGAAGCAGGCATATGATTTGGTCAAATCCCTCGAGGATTTCAGAGTATACGTTCTACATTCAATGATTGTTGCATATGTACCTTCAGCCTCAATAAAAGAGATATTGATCCAGCCTAACATAGATGGGAAGAGAAGCAAATGGATTTCCAAAATTCTGGAGTTCGACCTGGAAATAAAGCCCACTAAATTGGTAAGGTTTATCCAAGTTGCTGGTTGAATCAAACTGCAATGCTTTAGGGGTTAATTTCATGAACGTAAACTCAGAAAATCAACAAATTGAGATTGTTGATGAAGACCCTCATGTCAGCCCAAACTTAAAAGTATGCACCTGGTATAAAGACATCATATATTTTCTGCAGAAGTTGAGGCCTACTGATGCTTTGAACAAAAACAAGGTGAGAGATTTGAAACTCAAAGGAATCAAATATTATCTCATTGATCAGGTTTTGTACTGGAAGGATCCTCTTGGAGTTTTGTTAATATGTATAGACCCACAGGAGGCCTAAAGAACTATAATTGATTTTCATGACAGCTCATGTGGGGGACATTATTTTTGGAGGACCACAGCTTATAAAATCCTCAAAGTTGGGTATTTTTGTCCCAACCTTTTTACTGATGTCAAAATTTTGTTGGAAAGTTGCAGCTCAAATCTTTTCCTTTGAAACCTGTAATGGTTTTTGGATCTTTTCAGCAGTGGGGTATTGACTTCATTGGAGAGATCCACCCAGCCTCAAGTGGTCAACACGGGTGGATTTTACTACCACTGATTATTTTACCAAATGGATAGAAGCCATCCGTACAAGGAGTGCCTCCCACAAGGTAATCATAATCTTCCTTGAATATATCATGTCTAGATTTGGTTGTCGAAGCAGGATTGTTACAGACAATGCCTCTTTCAGAGTTGAACCATTAATTAATTTATGTGAGCAGTATAGGATTAATCCATTATACTCCCTACTACCCTCAAGGAAATGGTTTAGCAGAGTCCTCTAACAAAAGCCTCATAAAGATCATAAAAAAATTGTTAGAGTACAACAAGAAAGCCCAGTATTCAAAGATGAAATTTTCCTTATGGGTTGATAGAGTTACAACAAAAAGGTCACTTGGCATTTCCCCTTTTCATCTTGTGTATGGGGTTTCCCCTTTTAGAGTTGAACCATTAATTAATTTATGTGAGCAGTATGGGATTAATCCATTATACTCCCTACTACCCTCAAGGAAATGGTTTAGCAGAGTCCTCTAACAAAAGCCTCATAAAGATCATCAAAATATTGTTAGAATACAACAAGAAAGCCTAGTATTCAAAGCTAAAATTTTCCTTATGGGCTGATAGAGTTACAACAAAAAGGTCACTTGGCATTTCCCCTTTTCATCTTGTGTATGGGGTTGAGGCTATTTTTCCCACCCAGCTTGCCTTTCCTATGGAAAAATTCATTTAGGACTACCAAGGAGAACCCGATGATACAGTCAGGAGGATACTGCAGCTGTTAGAATTACAACAGACCAAGGAGCAGTTGCTTGATAAAGTGCAATATCATCAGCAGAAAATAAAATGAGCCTTTGACAAGAGGGAAAGCAAGGAAGGTTTTCAGTTGGGGGATCTGGTGCTCAAGTAGGATGCCCCGAAGAAATACAAAGGAAAACATGGTAAATTCAAAGTCTTATGGATTGGTCCCTTCAATATTTCTAAGGTATTTTCAAACAACACTTATAAATTGCAGAACTTGGAGGATTCCAAAGTTTTTGGTGGTCCTGTCAATGGGCACTTTCTGAAAAAGTATTTTGTTTAAGACGTGATCGGCGTTCCACCATTGTAATTACCACTTACTTTTTATTTATATTTTGAATAAGAGACTCCATAACCCAAAGCTAAGGCACTGAAATTGTGCGTTCTTGGAAGCTCATAGGGAGCACACCATCCCCTGTTGAGCCAATGTTATCACATGAGGTTGTCAAGGGTCATATGTGATTGTTGTTAATACCTATGTCTATACCCTTGTCTCATATATCTCTCTCTCTTCCACACCACCAAGTCCTAGGATCTTTCCCACTGAATGATAAAGTCATTTTCCCCCTTTGTTGGCAACCTGGTTTCCCTTGGTGTCTTGCCCGACCAAGTCCTGACCCGAATCTTTTCTATTTTTCTCAAAGAAGGACGAGCACTCGATCATCATTTTGTCTCGTATTACTGGTCATTTTTTTGCCTGAGCCTACAACAAATCATCCAAGTCCTTATTCACACAGGAAGCAGCCATGGGCACAAGGCACAACACTCAAATTGGTCCATTGTGGGCTCGAAGCAAGCAGACAGGTTCAATATTCAACGACAGAGATCCTAGGAGGATTTCAGATCAACGACTCTTGGTAATTCAGAATGTCAAAGTTGTGTGAGTTTTAAAGACCAGGTGGAAGCCATGAAGTTGCAGATCAAGCACTGCGCGTCCTTCCAGATCGGACGGTCATGATTTACTTTGGGAGTTCGGGCTTCGGGAGTTTCGGCTTCCCCACTCCCGATTTCCTCCGAAGTTATTTTGCCTGAATTTGCAGATCAAGCACCATGCATCCTTCCAGTTCAGATGATTGTGATTTACTTCGGGAGTTCGGGATTCGAGAGTTTCATCATCCCCACTCCCGATTTCCTCCGAAGTGCTTTTTCCCAAAGTTGCATATTAACCACCACACGTCCTTCTCCATCGGACGGTCATGATTTACTTCGAGAATCCAGGATTTGGGAGTTTTATATTCTCCCCTCTTTCTTTCATTCAGAGTGTTTTCTCCCGAAGTTAAAGATTAAGCACCACACGTCCTTCTCCATCGGATGGTCAATATTTACTTTGGGAATCTGGGATTCAGGAGTTTCAGTTTCCCCACTCCTGTTTTCCTCCGAAGTAGTTTCTCCTGGAGTCCACAGATCCTTGTTGCGTGTCCTCCTCAGATCGATGGTCGTCGTTCACTTCAGAGCTCTAGCTCTACATGTAGACTACCCCCAAGCTCTAAAGTGCCAAAGTATGTGGCAGTCATCAGTTCATACATGTGGTGCTCTCATCAGTGATTACACTTGGCATCTAGTTGGCACCGACACGTGTCACTTCTCTTTTCATGACACGTCAACATAGTGACGTCAAACCACCACGTCAGATCATCCTCCAGGAAGTGTTCTTGTTCAGTGCCAAAAGTAGCACCATATCCAAGCGCAGTTGGAATGATCCTAAAGTTGGCAGGAGGATAATCTTTAGCGGTGGTGCTAAATTTAGCAAGTACGCCTAGATCATAGATCGCGACCAGATCAATGACCATGTTAAATTGTAGGGACGCAACATGCTCGAACAATAAAATTCTTGAGAAGTCCCACAATTGAAACCATGGTATAGAGAAAGAGCTACGTGGCAGAAGGTGGTGGATTGCGGGCTCAAAAGCAGTGCAGGTCCAAACCACCTTCAACAACCCCGCAATCACATGCTTATAAAATGTCAAATCCAAGAGAAGTGTGTGGCTTCCCCATAGGCATTAAGCCTTGTTTTTATCCCGAGAAAAAGAAGTTAATGAAAATGGAGTGGTGGTTGGAACCTCGACTCACTCCATAAATAGGAGGCATGGAGGGTCTGGCCGTAGAGACAAAACTGTCAGCCAGAGGTACCCCTATGGACAGTTTTTTTTGTGGGCCCATGCTGATCTAAACTCGTGTCTGACGGAAGGATGCCCGCACAGTCTGACAGAAGAAGGCACAAATGTAAGGTTTTGAATGGAATGACCAGATCACACTCTAGGGAGTTGTGGACTCATCTAAGTATAAATCGATCAGTTCAATATTTTGTTATGGTTGTCAATTGGTTGAGCAGAGCTCCCCATTTTTGTTATTTTTGATGCCATAGATGTTCTCTGGTTATGTATATGATTTGAGACTTTCGCATGAATAGAAGTTAGTTCCTTTCATCTTCTTGTGTAAACTGTGATGAAACACTCGGGCATGGAGGATCCAGTCGAGGGTTGAGGTTGTATTTTAATGTAGGTTTGATTATAATGCAGCAGTGACCTGTTCCAGTACTTTTCTTTGTTATCTGATTTCCCCTTATACTGAAATGCTTGGGCATGGAGGATCCAATCGAGTTGTTGTAGTTTCATGGTAATGGAGGTTTGATTATTATGCAGTTGTGATATATTTCAGCATCTGAAACTTATGTTCAAGAGTGCTCTAGTGCCTGAATTTTTCTTCACCAAGTTGCTTGAAAGTTGGATGCTCATGGCAGACTTGTCCACCTTTCTCACTAAGTCTTCCTTCTTCTCACCTTTAATCTTAAACCACTGACTGAAGTTAATGAGGACCTCTCTTCTCTATGCATTGTTTTTCCAATTTCTGTTTTAAAACATTCTTGTACTGAGTTTTTTCCATTTGACCTCCATTCATAAAACCAACATCCACCAAACATTTTGATAGGTACTGGGCTTATCCTCTTGCAATATGAAGGTGACTCTCAGTGCTAACAATATGCACATATACGAAATCTAACTTACATAAATGTGCATTAGGGAAGTGGTCAGCTTCCATATATGGACATATATGGAAGCCACTTTCTGTACATGAACATTTATGGAAGTTGACTTCCATAAATGTGCATTTACAAAAGACGGATTTTGTATATGTTCATTTGTGGAAGTTGGCTTCCGTATATGCACGCTTCTATATATGTATGCTTCTTTATATGAACATATACGAAAGTGGTTTCCGCATATGGTCAAATTTCGTAAATGTGCATTTGATGTAGGAGCATCCTGCTTCCAAAACCTTGTACATTTGACAAGACCTAGGGATATAATAGAGATTTTTTAATCCTAAAGTTAGGAGTTGAGTGAGATATTTGTGGATATGAGAGGATCCTTAGGGATTTGTTGAGAAATTAATGGATCTGAAACAAATTCCAGTTTCAATATATTTTGTATAAATATTGTAATCCTTGAAGGCCAAAAGGGGGTGGCCAATTGAGTGTAAATTAGGCCAGGAAGAGAGTGTGGCCAATGTTTAGAGAGAAATCAGGCCAGAGAAAGAGATGAATATTTATTGAGTGAAATGTACATTTAAGAAGGCATCAAAGCCTTATGTAAATTCATGTGTTGGAAGTGTGCATTTTGATTAATAGGAAAAGGAAGCTTTGTTTCGAGCTTATCCTGAAAGGGGTCTTTGTTCATTTGGTAATCCTATCATTGTGAATGGTTGTCCCTGTAGAATAAGATATTGATAGTATTTGTAAGTTCTGTGAGATTATGAGATACATATCTTAGAAGGATGATTAGATTCATGTTGCAGGATTGAAGGTCTATGAAATCCTTGTGCTAATGGGATATGCAGTCCCTGTATAATAGTGAAATAGCATATCTAAAGTTTTGTTGTAGGTTCCAATGAATCTTGCAGGTTTAAAAACCTAGGAGGAAATCTCACAAGGATTTGGGTTGAATTTACTTCGAATTAGAAGAGAAGGAAACAAGTCAACGATCATTGATCACCATAGGATCAATGATACCTACTCATCGTTGAAAATTGAGATCCGATATTTGAGTTATATTAAAACCAGAGAGGGAAGAAGATCATGAAGATTGATCAATGATCATCGATCACTATAAGGATCGATGATCTAATATTGTTGTAGATGTGTGAATTGGAAGAGGCTACAAGAGCCATCGGATCATTCCATCAGTGAATGATAGCCACAAGATCGTGGCAATTGTCACTGTTGGATATTGATCCATTTATAACCATCGAATCTTGAGATCAGTACAGAGGAAGTGTTGTATCCACTTGTCAAATTATGAAGAATCTAGAACATTAGATCATGGGCCAATGTTAAGGAAATCCATCTGATTCCATGGAAAAGTATGGATCAATCTCAATCATTAGGTCAATCACAAATTAAGTCCCAATCGTCGATTTGATTGGAAGGAGAGGTGCACAACAAAAATATCGGATCGTTGATCTAAAGGTGTGATCATCGAAGGAGAATGAAAGTGTACAACGAAGTTGCATGAATGTTAATTAAAAGGAGGTGTCGCACTATTGATCTGAAATTTCTGTTGGTTGATGATGTGTCATGCCAGGATTGATCCAGGTGGATATTGGTGGCCACCCACCTATTCCAATTGGCTCATTTTGACAGTTTTTAATTCAACACGTTCTTATGTACTTCTTTGTAATTGTTGGTTCTACACTTCTGGGTTTGTCTGAATCCATACAATGCTTCCAGGTGGATATTGGTGATCGTCCACCTAATCCAACTAGTTTATTTTGGATTTTTTCATGCCAGTACATCTTTTTGTACTTCCAGTGTCGTTTTGGGGCCCTAAACAATGTTTCTTTGGCTTTCCACAGTCAAACTGTAGAGCGAGATAGAGTTTGATGGCATAATGTGTATTTCTAGAAAAGACTTTTACAACGGGCTATCACACACCTAAAACAAAGGTCATATGCAAAATTATGACCACGAGAAGTTGAGGTACCAACTTACCCATAGGGGCCCACATAACTTTTGGTGTTTCACCTCCTAGGGTTAGGTTTTTGGATGTCTAGGGTTTTGGCATTCATGAGTAATGTTGAAAAGGCCTCTGGAGTCTCATTGTAATCATTATTCTCAGAAAGATGCGCGTAGCAGCCACATCTCTTCTCAGAGATAGCTACCACCATTCGAGCAAGTTGTTTTCAGTTATGCAGTTTTACAGTTTCAACCTATTTCATTTATTCAATAGAAGTTATTGTTCACTAGATATTTGTTGTTGTTCTCTGTATCTCTATGTTATTTTATTTAGTTTATTATTCATTTCATTCCGCTCATAAATTTGGATTAGTGGTATTAGAGTAGTATGTTCTTCATTTATTTTTCTTCGTGCATGTCCCCGACAAGATCTGGGTACACAAAGTTGGGACTCGAACCAGTTGAGCCTTTGCAAGATCGATCACATCGAGCCCAACAACAACCCATGGGGGACGAAAAGAAATATGATGGAGAAAAAGATCCTTTTAAAATGTTTCTCGAGGAAGCCCTTGTGCGAAAAATGAATGAAATGATGGACAATTTTTCTCATATCCTTCGGCAACTTCTCACAAGAGAAGCATCTTCATTATGCGGCCATACAACCCCCTTCAAGGTACATGTAAATTTTGATATTCGATTATTTGAAGAACTAATATATGCGGATGCTGTAGAGAAATATTGGTTGAATCTAATCGAAGGGTATTTTTCGGTCCACAATTTTTTCGATAGGGAAAATATTACTTTTGCACTCCTCAAGGTTGTACCCCATGTTAAGGACTAGTGGGATACTTAATCTAAGCAAAGGGCCATAGAGGAATCTGCAATATTTTCGGTCGCCCCCACATGGGATTTCTTCAAGGATACCATTAAATAACAATATTACCCTGTTGGAAGCTACGAAGATCAATACACAAGATGGACCACACTACGTTAGGAAAGGGACCAGATAGTATAAAGTTTTCACCAATATTTCCATACCCTGCACACCAAATTGGGTATCAAAGACTCTGAGCGACATCTGGTGCTCAAATACCGTGACTATTTACACATATAAATTCAAACAGAAATAGAGTTTCTGGACATCGAATCATTGGGTATAACTTATAGATATGTTGTCAAGATCAAGCAAAAATTTAAGCAGAAGAGGCGAGAGTTTGGATCTGTAAACTCCTCATAGACAAAGTAGGGAAAAGGCGGCCCCAACCCACAAAACAAGGGGCATAGAAAAGATGTCCACTCTCTGGACAACTAGTCCAAGCCACAACACAAGAAGGGTAATGAGAAGTTGAATAAGGACACGGGAAATTGGTGTGAAAATCATAAAATCCCTTGGCACAACACCAAAGAATTCCACTCCAAGCAGTCACTCGTGGTAGAGATGAAATATTCCGAGTTAGAAGCTGATTTTGACTCCGAATAAAGTCTAGAAGGAGGGAAGTGGATTATCGATGATGAAACCAGTTCCACTGTCACTACCACCAAATTCCAACCAAGCGAACTAGAAGAACCAGAGGAAGGGGAACACCTCTTTCACTCATAGATGTGGGTAAAGGGGGCCCTGCCTCATTTCATTGTCGATAGCTGCAGTCAGAAGTACCTGATCTCAACAAAGGTCGTCAAGGCACTGGACCTGTCGACGAAACCGCACCTGCAACCCTACACCATTGAATAGCTTCACCAAGGAAGAGATCTTTGTGTCAGCGAACAATGTTGTTTTACCTATGGAATCAAGATTTTCAAAGACAAGGTATTGTGTAATATTTCTTCCCTTGAAGTTTGTGATGTTCTTTAAGGAAAACCATATTTGTGGAAGCGACATGATGTGTACGATTCTAGACTCCACAGTGTTATTATTACTTTGGGTAGACAATTGTACAGGATACCAGAGGTAGCACCACCTATCGCTATTTCTTTAATCGCCGCTAAGCAATGCAATAAGGTCATTTCATAGATCGATAAGCTCATATTCTTTGTGATCTGTGCTCACAATAAGCAGAAGGCCTTTGCCACATCTGTCACCTCTACATAGAGCCTCTCTTTGTAGAAGAAACAAGTGGATAGGTTCGTGGAAGAGTACAAAGAAATTTTCTCCTCACCCACTGGGGTACCGACACACTGCCAAGTCAAGCACCAAATTGATCTAACCCATGGTGCACCTCTGCCTAATGGACCAGTCTATCATGGCCCACTGATGGAAAGTGATGAAATCAAGCATCAGATCTAAGAGCTTCTTCAAAAGGGGCACATCAGACCCAACTCCTCCACTTGCGGAAGCCTCATTGTACTAGTGCAGGACAAGGACGGGACATGGCGACTCTGCATTGATTACAGAGCATTAAACAAAATCACAGTCAAGAATTGATACCCAATTTCCAGAATTGATGACCTTCTTGACCAACTCAAGGGGGGAAATTTCTTCAACAATATTAACCTAAAGTCTATCTACCACCAGGTTCCCATCTAACCAATTGATGTATGGAAGAAAACTTTCAAATCTAAAGAAGGTCTCTTCGAATGGATGGTCATTCCATTTGGCTTAAAAATGCACCAACCACTTTCATGAGGTTGATGGATGATGTATTGAGACCCTTCACAAACTCTTTTGTGGTGGTATATTTGGATGACATCCTCATCTTCATCAGAACTTGGGAGGAGAACATGCAACATATTCAACAGGTTTTGAGCACTCTACGGCAACACAAGCTATATGCCAACTTGGAAAAGTTCTCCTTTGGCATGAACAAGGTCCAATAATTGGGCTACATTTTTTATGAGCACAGGGTACATGTTGATCCATCTAATATCCAATTCATCTGTGACTGGTCAGCCCCGACCACACTAACCGATCTTCAGAGCTTCTTGGGACTCACCAACTTCTACCGACAGTTCATGTTGGGATTCTCCCATATTGCATGGGCCCTCAACCAAGTGACTAAGGGTGGTGGTAGGGAAATTTTCACATGGGGGAAGGAAAAACAATGAGCATTTGATGATCTGAAGCATCGCTTGTGTTTAGCTCCAGTACTCTCCTTACCTGATCTGCAACAACCGTTTGAGATTGAGACTGATGCATCTGACTATGTTGTAAACGCAATTCTCACTCGTCATAGTCATCAGGTAGAATACCATAGTGAGACACTCTCAGATACTATCTGGAAATAACCCACCTATGACAAGGAAATGTATTCCATTGTACAAGCATGTCGTCAATGGAAACATTACATTATGGGAAAGGAGACAATCATCCACACTGAACACAAGCATTTGTAGTTCATACAGACATAGGGGAAGTTGCAGAACGACTGCCATCAGAAGTGGTCCACCTACCTACAACAATTCCATCTCAACATCAGGTATAATACATGGATCACAAATCGTGTCGCTGACTGCCTCAGTCGACATATCGTGGCTACACTCACCACCATGCTCCATTCTTGTGGACATGAGGCATCTGAGTGGCCTCAAATTTATCAACAATATACAGAATTCACCACCACCTATCAGCTCTTGGGTATATGCACGAATGTCACCGATTTTCACATTCAAGACAGATTGTTATGCCATCTAGGCCATCTTTGTGTTCCTGCAAGCGAGCATGCAAAGCTAATTTGGGAGGCTCACTACAGTTGGATGGAAAGACATTTTGGCATAGAGAAAACTATGTTCGTCCTATAAAAACATTTTTATTGGACAAAACTTTGACAGGACATCAACAAGTATATCAGATATTGCATTGCCCATGCGATTACCAAGCCATCCATCAAGAAGCAAGGTTTATACACCCCTATTCCTACTCCCGAGAGGCCTTGGGAATCCATCTTGATGGATTACATGTCTAGCCTTCCATCCACCAAGCAAGGCAATGATTGTGCATTTGTGGTAGTTGATCAGTTTTCGAAGATGGCCATCCTCACAGCCTGCAATTAGAGCATCACAACAACACATACTTCCAAGCTCTTCTTCGAACGAGAATGGGTCCATTTTGGGATAACGCATATCATCATCTCCAATTGGGACAACATGTTCCTCATCACATTTTGGTCGAGTCTCTGGTCACTGTTGGACACCAATATCACTAAATCCACCTCTTTCCACCACCAAACCGACGACCAAACAGAGGTCATCAATCAGATGATTATGCACATCATGCACATGTACAACTCTAAGCATCCACGTACATGGGATGAGAGTCTTCCATATGTTCAACACAACTACAATAGGGATCTTCATAGCTTCACCAGCCATAGCCCATTTCAGGTGGGGCTGAGATTCCAACCCTTGGGTCCCATTGATGTTGCACTACCTCTTGCAACCACACATGCATAATATTTCCATGTTCAGTGTGGGGCCAACAAAGCCACTAGATTCATTGAGCAGATTCAGGACATTCTCCAACAAGTCCATGAGATTTTGTAGAAAGCCAATGCTAAGTACAAGCAGTGCCGTGATCAAAACTGGGTACTGCACCAGTTTCAGGTGGGAGACAAGGTCTAATTACATTTGTAGAAAAATCGACTTACAGGGCCCCATCAGAAGCTCTGCCCACTTCGCTATGTTCCTTACACTATCACCAAGGTTGTGGGTAGCAATGATTTTGAGCTCAACACTCCACCCTTCCTTGGCTTACACCCAATGTTCAATGTGGACCTCCTTCGGCCATATTTTCCACCATTATTGGAAACCTCAGAGATCTTAGAACAACTGACACCAGTAGAGCTCAACCCTGACTACATGGAACATGCATCCACTGATCAGATAGTGGACACACAGGTCAAGGGCACTCGCCAGCAGAGGATCCAACTTTATCGGGTTGTTAAGGCAGGGCAACTCCTACACCAAGGCAAGTGGATCACCCAGGGAAAAATTCAACAGATGTTTCCTCACCTGATAGGGAAACTCAATGCAATGGAGACCATTTCTTCCTAAGGGGGGAGGACTGATTCAGGTGGATATTGGTGGCCACCCACCTATTCCAACTGGATCCTCTTGACATATTTTAGTTCAGAACGTTCTTCTGTACTTCTTTGTAATTGTGGGTTCTACACTTCTAGGGCTATCTGAATCCCTACACTGCTTCCAGGTGGATATTGGTGGCCTTAGACCTAATCCAACTGGCTTATTTTGGATGTTTTCATGTCAGTACATCTTTCTATACTTCCAAGGCCGTTTTGGGGCCCTAAACAGTGTTTCTTTTTTCTTGCCACAGTCAAAATGTAAACAGAGTCAGAGTTTGATGACATAATGTGTATTTCTCGAAATACCTTTCCAACGAGATATCGCGCGCCTAAAACAAAGGTCTATGCAAAATTTACAACCTCGGGAAGTTGAAGTACCAACTTACCCATAAGGGCCCACATAACTTTTGGTGTTTCATCTCCTAGGGTTAGATTTTTGGATGTCTAGGGTTTTGGAATTCCCGAGTAATGTTAAAAAGTCCTATGGAGCCTCATTGTAATCATTTTTCTCAGACGGATGCACGTAGCAGCCACATCTCTTCTCAGAGATAACTACCACCATTCAAGCAAGTTGTTTTTAGTTCTGCAGTTTTACAGCTTCAGCCTATTTCATTTATTCAATAGAAGTTATTGTTCACTAGATATATGTTGTTGTTCTATGTATCTATGTGTTATTGTATTTATTCTATTATTCATTTCGTTCCACTCATAAATATGGATTAAGGATGAACGCACGATGTGGAAATCCATTAACACACCACCATGTTGGAGAAACATGGGTCGTCCATTTCATTGGTTGATTAAGATAGAACCGTCATATCTTTCATACAATGGATCAGTGTCTCTGCCCTTGATCAAGACTTGGGAAAGATATCTACAACCAGGAGTTAAGAACTTAACATGTTAAACTACGATCACAACCACCAGTCACATAGAGGAGTAAAAGGGTTAGCACCTTGTGTTTTAGGTGCTTAAGGATTGATGCAAATGAAAGAGACTAGAACTTTGTAACTAGAGGCATAGTTTGAGATTTTTAGAAACTAGCATAATTATGGAGAGAGATATTAACAAAGATTAGAGAGAGATCCTTGGACACCCTATTGTGGGTTGAATGAGCAACAAATGACATATAATCTTCCATATTGTGTGTACATCTTGACTAGGCTATCAAGTGTTATCAGAGCATCACAGAGATTATAAAATTGTAGAGGATCAGATTTAGTAAAATCTAATAAGTAGCAGCAAGTGAAAAAGAATTGTGGCAGAGGAACCTTACAACAAAGAGCTATAATAATTCCAATTGAAAGTTGGAAATAGGAGGACAAGTTAAGTGTTCTGAAAGAAGAGAAGCGGAAACTGCAAATTCCAAGAGGAGCAAATTTTTCTCAAGAGGTTCTAGGAGGAAGAACCATAGCTACCAAAAGGTTGAGATCAAAGGGAGGATAACTTGATGAGGTATAATGCAACAAGTATGAAGACTTGCTAAAAGAGAGGCTTGAGTGCAGTCTACATGTGGACAAGGTAAAGTTTACAAAGGGAGGTGAAGATAATGGCTATTGATGGTCATTGTAGAGGTTCAGAGGAAAGCCACAACATAAGAAGAAAGGATGCCAAGGAAAAAGGAATAAAGAAGATGAACCAAGAGGATTATGATAGATATATATGAAAGAGCTAAGGGAGAGGCTCAAAGTCATACAAATGACTCTACAAAGGAAGATTGCAGAGAACCAAAGATGAGGATGGAAAGTAAAGAGGGTCAAGTGTCCAATATTGCAACTATTTGAGGAGAAGCTGAAGAAAATAATGAACGTGTGGATATAGGAGGAGAAACTTAGAGGAGCTGAGTTAAAACATAGACAATTTACTGAGGAGGAAGTTCACTATTGTGAACCAGAGAAAGGAGACATCCTTGGAGAGGATGATGTTGAGAGGAGACCTATTGAGAGTCTTATAGACTGTTTGGATATTGAATATCAAAGACTTGCAGGAAGTCTCATGAACTCTTTGGAGAGTTCAGATCAACATGTCAATGTGTTGATGGAAGGATCATCTGGGGATGAAAGGAAAAATATTTTTGAAACTGATATTTTGTGTGTGGTTGCAGGATTAGCATGTGATAAATCACTTGAAGCTGTCATGAAGAAGAAGGAAGAAAAATAAATGTATTTTTACATCCCTGAGAGAGGAAATAGCTAAAATTTTGTTCTGAAAATGGAGGATGAGACAACATTGTATCATAAGGATAGCCAAAAGGAATTCCATACACATTTTGTCAAAGAGAGTGTTGAAGGACAATTGCAGAAGTTTATTGTTTCATAAAACAAAGAAGAAGAATTGGCTTATGGAGATAGCCAAAATAAAGAAGAAGAGAAAAATTCAGACCTAATGCTGACAAACGTTGATGAGGAGATAAGGATGTTGGAAGACTGGTTGATAAATCCAAGGATTGATAAGGAATATTGCAGAGGAGTTGCAGAGTCAGATCAAATTGATTTTGAAGAGAAAATGAAAGTGTCAATCAATAAGAGCATAGATGAAGAGGAGAGTAAGAATCCTGAATATTTAATGCAGGAGCCAATGAGCAACAACAACAATAAATTTCAGCAAGGCAACAACAAATTGCAGAGTATGTATTAGCCAAAGGATAATTTGGACATTGAAATTGAAGAATTGAGTGTTGGTTGTGGAGCCTGATTATCTTCCTGATTCAGAGGTTTTTTTTAGTCATGCTTGCACCCCATTCCCTAACGAGGGGGTGTGGGGGGGCTTTCCCCCCCACAAATGTCACCATGGATTCCAGGGGGTGCAACGATAATTTTTTTATCCCCCCACTGGCGGGGGATTCGGGGGCAATGCCCCCGAAGCAAAATTTTGGGAAAAAATACATTGTAAAATATTGTAATTTCATAGTCAATATAGATTGTCATTATAAGAACGCAGATCTGCCAGGTAGAAGTTATTTTAGGTTTTTTTTTTCCTAGAAGGCAACCCTCTTTTATGAGGGAATTGTATTGAGGTTGTGTATTATCATGAATATTGTATTATGAGAGAGGAGACTATGAGAGAAAGAAGAGGAAGTTACAGCAGGTGTGTTGTAGGTTGTATCCCTTCATTTTCCTGGATAATAATGAGGAAGGACCTGACAATTTCTCTGGTGGACGTAGCCCACACTAGGTGAACCATGGATATATGTGTCTCTATTGTATTGTGTATCTTCTGTGTTTTATTTTTTCATTTGTTTTATTTTATTGATCCATGATCTTGTTTTTCTAGCAACTGGTAGTAGAGCGAAAGGTAACTCGTAGGAAAATAGGGTTCCTGGTTCAAGTGGGAGAAATGGCGGAAGATGGAAAGTTTAGGGTCGAGAAATTTAATGACAAAAACTACCAATTATGGAAGATGCAGATGGAAGATTATTTATATCAGAATGATCTATTCCTACGATTGGGCGGAATAAAAAAGAAGCCAACAACCATTAAGAACGAAGAATGGGAGGTTCTTGATAGAAAGGCACTAGGAACGATACGGCTAAGCCTGGCAGCATCGATAAATTTCAATATTTCAAAAGAAAAGACAATGGAGGAGTTGATGGATGCATCGGCTAAACTGTATGAAAATCCCTCGGCATCCAATAAGGTATTTCCAATGAAGCGGCTATTTAATATGAAGATGTCAGAAGGTGGGTCTATTGCAGATCATTTAAATGAATTTAATACGGTTACTAATCAGCCAAGTTTTGTAAAAGTGGACTTTGATGATGAGGTTAGGGATCTTCTAATCTTATGCTCATTGCCAAAAAGTTGGAATGGCTTGGTCATGGATGTAAGTAACTCTGTCTCTGGTTCAAACACTCTAAAATTTGATGTTTTTGTTGGTGTTATACTTAGCGAGGAAATGCGATGAAAAAGAACAGGTGAGACATTAGGTAATGCATTGACTATGGAGAATATGGGAAGACAAAAGGATAGAGGAAAGGGCTTAAGGAGCTATGAGAATTCTAGGAAGGGAAGATCCAAATCCATACTGGGAAAGATAGAGTGTTGGAATTGTGGGAAGAAAGGACATCTAAAGAAAGACTGCAAAGCTCCAAAGAAACAAAGAGATGGACAACAAGAGAAAAATCAAGAAGCAAATATAACAAGTGATGTGTTACAAGATGCTTTGATTCTTTTTGTAGATAGTATTTATGAGTCTTGGGTAGTAGATTCAGGGGCTTCATTTCATGCCACACCCCATAGGAAAAATTTTCTAGATTATGTTCAAGGTGATTTTGGACAGGTTCATTTGGGTGATGATGCACCATGCAAAATTGTTGGAATGGGTAAGGTACAAATAAAGAAAAAAAATGGAAACCAATGGTTGTTAAAAGAGGAAAGACATGTTCCATCTATAAGGAAAAATATAATTTCAATAAGTCAGTTGGCAAGTGAAGGCTATATATCTATATTTACAGATAAGGCATGGAAGGTCACCAAAGGATCATTGGTGATAGCAAAAGGAGAGAAGGTTGGTACATTTTATTTATGTACTGGTAATACAGACTCTTCTATCTCTTTAGCTTCTACAAGAGTGGATACAACATTGTGGAATCATAGGCTTGGACACATGAGTGAGAAGAGGATGCAGATACTTCATAAAAGAAATGTGTTTCCAAATCTTAAACAAATTGATTTGGATTTCTTTGAGCACTTTATTTATGGAAAATAGAAGAGAGACATATTTCTTAGAGTTGGAAAAGAAAAGAAGAGTGAAAGGTTAGAGCTTGTGCATATAGATGTATGGGAGCCAACTCAGGTA
>SNQJ01S0118147.1:43572-71144 GCA_010110895.2 Picea sitchensis
ATATATATCGACACGTAAACCTAGTATACCAATATACTTTATTTGGTATACATTATTTTTTCCCTTATTTATGATTGGGTCCATATGAACATTACTTTCCATCAAATTTCTCTCTCTAATGGTTATTGTTAAGAGTTAACAAAAATGTAATTGACATGTTTAGAAGTAATTTTATGCCATCATATTGGAGTGGGAAAAGAGAGAAAGGAGAAATTGTGTTTGACCATTTTGTTCTTAAACTGATGAGGATTCTTATTGTAATATTTATGTATCATCAAATGGTGTATATTTGTATGTTTCATATACATGTTGGAATTTTATTAGGTCTTTAAATATCAAAACAATGCCACAACAAGTATTTTTCAAAGATTGTCATATCATCTTCTAGTAGAACTAGTGTCATTCTTTGTTTTCACTCACCTAACACACATGACTAACACTATAAATTCGACATGTTGATATTTCAACACCAATCCCAAATCTATTTGATGCCAATTAGTCTCCTCATAGGGTAAAATCATGAATGTGGGTGTCTATTTTCCTTGTTTTTTGAGAAAATAAAATATATTTTCAGAATTGTTTCAACTTTTGGTAAACAAAAGTTTCTTTTTATTTAGAATTTTACTTTACAATTAAAAAAAAACTTGTCATGAATTTTGTTAGCTTTTTATTGATCATTTTTTGAATTTTTTTGTATTGACATTTGATATGTCAATTTAGCGATTGTTTGACAATATGTTCCTTAAAAATGAAGGCACTCATAATGAGTTATGTTTATTGACGTCAATTTACTCAATATTAAACTTTTGTTTATGAAAAATGAAATATGTTGCAACAATCTAAACAGACTCTATTAAAGCATGACTATAGTTATGAAGACAACAAATGAATATTATAATTACTATAGTTTTTTGAATTTGACCTATCTAAAAAAGGTGCAGATTTTAAACATGTTTAGTTCAACTCCATTTATCTTCCTTAATTTTTATTCAAGAGTAAAATCTAAAAATACCCTTTTGAAGAGGACAATGAGAGTTCCGTAATATAAATTTTCCATAATTTTTTACTGTGTATTATTGAGATATTCATTTTTCATTTTGCTGAATCATTATATCATCTAAACATAATATGCATACAAGTTTTTATAAAACTAACTAAAATTACTAAAAAATAATTAAATTGAATATGAATTATATCAAATGAAAGTATATTCAATTTTACAAATGTTGGTATTGGTTCTGAAACTAGACTCATTGTATTTTAAAGGGTCTACTCCTTCTAAAGTTGGAGTAAGCTTAAGTGAACAAATATTTTTTCAAAAAGTGCCATAGCTACAGGTTTTCGGTCGAAAATTAGTTTTAATGGAAAAAAATTAAAAAACAAAAAAAAATTCTATAGTTGCACCAGGTGGCACAACATTAGAAGGTGTCATTAGATTTAACTTTCAGTCGAATGATTTTTCAACTAAAAAAAAATCGATAGTTCGACTGAAAAAGTGTCGTTAGCAATTTTCGCGACCTGATTCTCATGAAAGTGTTACAAATTCAACGACCTGTATATGAACTAAAGAATATTGTTTAATGAATTCATAAATAAATCTCAATCTTTCCAAAATTTAACCTTTACATAGACATTTAATTCCATAGAAATTTGGTATTTACATAGAGACATTTAACTCAATAGATGCACCAAAAACCATCTTTTTTCCAAAATAATTTTCCCAAACATAACTTATAATATCCTCTTTAATTTTATTAAAAAAAAAAAACTCTTTATATTTTGTTGAATAAAAATAGAGTCAAACCAATCTCCACATTTACAAAATTTAATCCTTACTAAAAGAAACTAATCTGTAAAGAAATCAAACACTATTAGTTTTATTTGTTTACACATAAATTTAACTTTAAAAATGAACCAAAAGACAATCATTTTTTTTCAAAATGATTATAAAACTATTTTTAATGTATAAAAAGTGGTCTTTAAATTCACTGTGTTCACTTAAACAAATTCATTTTAATTTGTTAAATAAAAATAAAGTCAAACAATCTCCACTATCCAATATACATGAAGAATACCATTCATGTAGAATATTAAAGCCATGAAACAACGTATGCTACAAGGAATGTTGAATTAAAAAACCCATCCTCGTAGTCCCCACAAAATTCATAGAGATGCTATGTTTCTACAAAAATGCTTAATTATAATAGAATTTATATGCTTTCAAGATATCCCTCCCCGTGTGACAATGAATGAATTTTATGATTTTTTGTTTTTCTATATGGTGTTACTTTTACGAAAATATACAATTTATGTAACAACTATTAATATATAATTAAAATAACCAAAACATAATTTGAAAGGTTTCTTTGATAAATATACTCCAGTAAAACTTTGAGCAAATGGATTGCAATGTTTAAAAGTAATATAATTTTTTTTTAAGAATAATTGTTTTCATATTTATGTATATGATGATTTACATTATTTAATATTATTATTTTTATTTTTAAGGAGAAAATGTGGTGTGATAAAGAGTTAGACGAAAAAAGAAAATTAAGGTATTATAAGGATGTAATCAACTTTAATTTAGAAGATCAAAATTATCTATCTGTTTTGCAAGTGTAAAGAAAAAAATAAGCATTGCTAAGATAAGAACAAATTCTCACGTTTTCCATGGGCGTTGGTTAATGATTTTCGAGCACAAAAACAAAATTCTAAAGAATCCCAAGTAATCACTTACCCTCTTAAGATTTGATAGACCAATTAATCTTATTGAACGTTAATTATCATCACCATCCTAAAAATTGTTGTAATTAAAAATACTTACACATTTCAAATAAATTTTAATTTAAATATTTAATAATGTCCATCTAGAGATGGTTGTTTGTGTTATTTGATATCAAAACGTTTTTCATATGTTATTCCACATTTTCTCTATATTTGTGGAGATCAATTATGAGATTTCTACATGGATTTCATAATTTTCTTAAGCTTGCTTTTTATTGTGGCTTGGATTATGGTTTGGTTCGACATCGATATCCATACATCCATACCATATTACAGACCTGTTACATATCTAAAAATGTGATATAGATTAGGTTGAAGTTAAACGACCATCAATATTTTCCCGCACTGACAGTCAACACACCTGAATATAAAATAAGCCCAACGGAAATTAGAAACAAAACATACGTACATCCAATGCATTTTTTTGTTGTTGAAACATAGTATCCTAATTATCCTTTCAATATCCTAGAAGTATAATTCCAAAAGTCCATTTACTATCCAAAAGCATTCAAACCTACCACAAAAATTTAAATATTCCGCTTTAAAACTTAGATAGTTTTTCCTCCATGCTGCGCATGTTGCAAAATTCTCACAATATTTCCTATTCAAGATTAACCAGAAATTTGACATTCTGCGCTCGTATGATTTCTTTGTGTGTACGGTACGCTTAAATCCAAGATGAAAAATACAAACTTACCTTTATTGTTCCCTCATTGTAATCAAATACAAAATGTTGATACATAATTTTGCATCAAAAAATTTATCGACCCTCTGTAAAACAAAACCCCGATGAGGTTATGTTATGGGATTCAAAACCAAAAACCTAAATCCCAAAAATCCATCTTTGCATCCATCATGGACTCATATATTTCACTCATTTGTAGTCTTCGCAATGTCGCCTCCTTCCCATGAGCAAGAGAACAGTCCGAGTTCGATTCCCACAGCTCGTTCCAAGAGAAAAATCCATCTTATTTCAAATTTGAAAATGCCGCGCAGATGGAATAATGTACAACTCGTCAGATGGAGTTATACAAGGTTTCCCATGTACCCTGCGATTTTTGGCATCAACATTGATAAGTAGAGGATGGAGTTATACAAGGTTTTCAATGTACCCTGCTTTTTTTTAGCATCAACATTGATAAGTAGAGGCATGGTTTGAAGAAGCAGGATCCTACAAAATTCAACATGTAATTATTCAAATGGGTGTGCAAAGGCGTTATGAACTCGATGAGATAATTTAAATATAAATAATACTCACTACAAATGGTAAGGGAGAACATAATGAACATGGAACAATATGGAATGAACTGAAATTTGAAGAACTGACCATTTGATATTAACACCTTTATTTTGCATGTATTTGAGCCGAAACCATAATCAATATGTGTCTACATTCTTAAATAAAATTTTACGAAGTATGTAACATTCTAACTTCCAATAGAGCTTTAGAGGTATCTTTTACAAACTAATGTGCCTCCGATGTGCAATTTAGATCTAAAACACATGCACACAACAAATTAAAATGCGCAATGAAGAACAAAAGTTAGATAGCGTAGAGTAGAGAAACAAAGCATACACGACAATAGAGAAGAAGAATTAGAAAAGAAAATAACCGTCACATTTATTGAGAGAGAAGGGGTGCCTTCTTATACACAAGGTGACTTTAACCTTATGCTTATTAGTTGTTTAAAAAAACGTTTGTTGCAATGAAAAGGAAATACTAAGTCATTATTATGAATGCTTTTGCTTATTAGTTGTTTATAAAAACGTTTGTTGCAACAAAGAGAAATATACTAATTAATTATTATGGAGCACCTATTTACACTAGAAGTTGTTGTAGTGAACTGGAGCACAATCCTCCTCCTAAGTGGCCAAGGAAGAAATGCGCCCTTCCTGGTGGCTCAATTCCTCCCTGGTTAGAGTCGGAAGGAAACGTGTGTTGCAATGCACACTTCCGCATATGTGCATATACAGAATCTAATTTCTATAAATTCACATTTATGGAAGTGGCTAGCTTCCATAAATGCGCACATTTATGGAAGTGGCTAGCTTCCATAAATGCGCATATATGGAAGCCACCTTTCATAAATGTGCATTTATGGAAGCTGACTTTCGTAAATGCACATTTATGAAAGGCGCGACTTTTGTATATGCAAATTTATGGAAGTTGGATTCTGTATATGCATACTTCTATATATGTGCATATACCAAAGTGGCCTTCATATATGGTCAACATCCATAAATGTGCATTTGTGAAAGCGGATCACTTCCATAAATGCGCATATATGGAAGCGCACATATATGGAAGTCGCCTTCCATAAATGCACATTTATGGAAGGTGGCTTTTGTAAATGTTCATTTATGGAAGTTGGATTTCATATATGCACAATTTCAGTCTATATATGTGTACATTTATGGAAGCAGATCACTTCCATAAGTACACATATATGGAAGCACACATATACAAAATCCTCCTTCTGTAAATGCGCATTTATGGAAATTAGCTTTTGTAAATGCGCATTTACGGAAGTTGGATTCTGTATATGCGCATATGCATAATACAACTTCCATAGATGCACATTTACAGAAGCGTACATATATGGAAGCCCCCTTTCGTAAATGTGAATTTATGAAAGTTGGCTTTTGTAAATGCGCATATACAGAAGGTGGGTTTTGTACATGCACGCATCCGTATATGCACATATATAGAATCCAAATTTCATAAATGCATATCATATATCGAATCATGCATATACGAAAGCCACCTTCCATAAATGCACATTTACATAAGTTGGCTTTTGTTTATGTGTGTTTCTGTATATGTGCATATAGGGAAACTGGATTTCATAAATTTGCATTTACGAAAGTTGGCCACTTCCATAAATGCACATTTATGGAAGTTGGCTTCAATATTGCACATTTACGGAAGTTGAACACTTTAAAAAATGTGCAAATATGGAAGTGCACATATACAGAAGCCAACCGTTGTAAATGCACATATATGGAAGCTAGCTTTTGTAAATGCACATTTATAGAAGTTGGTTTTTGTATATGCATGCTTTCGTATATGTGCAAATATAGAATCCAACTTCCATAAATGTGTATTTATGGAAGTGGCCAACTTTCGTATATGCACATATACATAAACCAAGTTCCATAAATGCACATTTACAAAAGTGACCAACTTTTTTATATGCACATATACGGAAGTCATCTTCCGTAAATGAGCATTTATGGAAGTTGGCTTTTGTAAATGCACATTTATAGAAGGTGGCTTTCGTATATGCACACTTTATGAAAGTTAGATTCTGTATATGTGCATATATTGAAGTGGCTTCCGTATATGGTCAGCTTTCATAAATGCACATTTACGGAAGTCAATCATTTCCATAAATGCGCATATATGGAAGCACGCATATACGAAATCTGCCTTCATTAAATGTGCATTTATGGAAGTTGGATTTAGTAAATGCGCATTTACCGAAGTTGTATTCCACATATGCACGCTTTCATTTTGTATATGTGTGATTTCATTCAGTATATGCGCACATTTACTGAAGGTGACCACTTCCAAAAATGTGCATATATGGAAGCACGCATATATAGAATTCAACCTCCATAAATGCACATATACAGAAGTTGTCTTCCGTAAATGTGCATTTACAGAAGTTGGCTTCCATATATGTTCATATATGGAGTCCCAATTCTATAAATGCACATTTACAAAAGTGGCTAGCTTTCATAAATGTGCACATACGAAAGTTTCCCTCCATAAATCCACATTTATGGAATTCACCTTTCGTAAATGTGAATTTATGGAAGTGGCTTCCGTATATTACCATTTATGGAAGTTGACTTTCGTATATGCGCATATACGGAAGTGGTTGGCTTCCATATATGCGCATATACGAAAGAGGTTGGCTTCTATAAATAGACATTTACAAAAGTGATCAACTTCCACAAATGCATATATATACAGAATTTTCCATCCATAAATGTGCATTTATGGAAACCAACTTCTGTAAATAGGCTTTTATGGAAGTGGCTTACATATATGCGAGTTTATGGAAGTTGAATTTCACAAATGTGCATTTATGAAAGTTGGCTTTCGTATATGCGCGCTTTTATATATGCACATTTACAAAAGATGACCAATTCAAAAAATGTGCATATATGGAAGTGCGCATATACAGAAGCCAACCTCCGTAAATGCTCATATACGAAGTTGGATTCCATAAATGCACATTGATAGTAGTCATCTTTCATATCTGCACGCTTTTGTATATGCGCATATAGAAAATACAACTTCCATAAATGTGCATTTACAGAAGTGGCCAACTTTCGTATAAGTGCATATATGGAAGCCAACTTCTGTAAATGTGCATTTACAAAAGGCGACATTCGTATATGTACATTTATGGAAGTGGCTTCCATATACGGAAGTGGCTTCCATATACGGAAGTGGCTTCCATATACGGAAGTGGCTTCCATATATGGTCAAATTTCGTAACAGAAGTCCACATATACAGAAACCACCGTCCACAAATGCGCATTTGTGGAATCTAGCTTTCGTATATACATGCTTTTGTATATGTGCATGTAGGGAAGCCGACTTCCATAAATGTGCATTTACGGAAGTTGGATTCCGTATATGCGCATTTACAAAATCTGACCACTTCCAAAAAGGTGCATATATAGAAGCCAACCTCTGTAAATGTGCATATAAGGAAGTTGGCTTCTGTAAATGAAAATTTACGAAAGTCAACTTCATTTATGGAAGTCAGCTTTTGTATATGCACATATACAAAATCCAACTTCCATAAATGTGTATTTAGGGAAGTGGCTAGCTTCCATATATGCACATATATGGAAGCCACTTTCCACAAATGAGCATTTATGGAAGCCAACTTCCATAAATGTGCATTTATGGAAGACAGATTTTGTATATGTGCATTTGTGGAAGTTGGCTTCCGTATATGCGCGCTTCTATATATGTATGCTTTTGTATATGCGCATATACAAAAGTGGCTTCCGCATATGGTCAACTTCTGTAAATGTGTATTTGATGTAGGAGCATCCTGCTTCCAAAATATTGTACATTTGACAAGGCCTAGGGGGTATTCATTTCACTAAGGGATTTGGTTCCCTCATGTTTTTTTTATTGTATTTTCCTATGTTTTATGATTTCTAGAAGAGAGACATAGGATAGGGGTTTGATAATGAAAGTGAGGATTTGATTGTAAATGTTCTCGAATGTGTGGGAACATGAGAGGAGTTGAGAGATCTTAGGATGATGAGAGAGATCTCATAGGGTTTTTTGAATCATAAAGGTAGGAGTTGAGTAAGAGATTTGTGGATCTGAGAGGATCCTTAGGGATTTGTTGAGAAATTAATGGATCTGAAACAAATTCCAGTTTCAATATATTTTGTATAAATATTGTAATCCTTGGAGGCCAAAAGGGGGTGGCCAATTGAGTGGAGATTAGTCCAGGAAGAGAGTGTGGCCAATGTTTAGAGAGAAATCAGGCCAGAGAGAGATATGAAGATATATTGAGTGAAATGTAGATCTAAGAAGGCATCAAATCCTTATGTAAATTCATGTGTTGGAAGTGTGCATTTTGATTAATAGGAAAATGAAGCTCTGTTTCGAGCTTATCCTGAAAGGAGTCTTTGTTCATTTGGTAATCCTATCATTGTGAATGGTTGTCCCTATAGAATAAGATATTGATAGTATCTATAAGTTCTGTGAGATTATGAGATACATATCTTAGAAGGATGATTAGATTCATGTTGCAGGATTGAAGGTCTATGAAATCCCTGTTCTAATGGGATATGCAGTCACTGTATAATAGCATATCTAAAGTTTTGTTGCAGGTTCTAGTGAATGTTGCAGGCTTAAAAACCCAGGAGGAACTCTCACAAGGATCTGGGTTGAATTTCCTTCGAATTAGAAGAGAAGGAAAGAAGTCAAAGATCATTGATCACCATAGGATCAATGATACCTATTCATTGTTTAAAAATGAGATCTGATATTTGAGTTAGATTAAAACTAGAGAGGGAACTAGATCATAAATATTGATCAATGATCATCGATCACTATAAGGATCGATGATCTAATCTTGTTGCAGATGTGTGAATTGGAAGAGGTTACAGGAGCCATCGGATCATTCCATCAGTGAATGATAGCCGCAAGATCGTGGCAATTATCAATGTTGGATATTGATCCATTTATAACCATCAGATCATGAGATCAATGCAGAGGAAGTGTTGGATCCACTTTTCAAATCATGAAGAATCTAGACCATTAGATCATGGGCCAATGTTAAGGAAATCCATCGGATTCCATGAAAAAGTATGGATCAATCTCAACTGTCAGGTCAATCACAGATTAAGTCCCAATAGTCGATTTGATTGGAAGGAGAGGTGCATAACAAAAAGATCGGATCGTCGATTTGAATATGTGATCAACGAAGGCTAATGAAAGCGCACAATGAAGTTACATGAATGTTAATTCAAAGGAGGTGTCACACTATTGATCTGAATTGTCCATTGGTTAATGATGTGTCCTGCTAGGATTGATCCAAGTGGATATTGGTGGCCACCCACCTATTTCAACTGGCTCCTCTTGAAAGGTTTTAGTTTAGCATGTTCTTCTGTACTTCTTTGTAATTGTGGGTTCTAAACTTCTGGGGTTGTCTGAACCCCTACACTTCTTCCAGGTGGATATTGGTGACCGCCCACCTAATCCAACTGGTTTATTTTGGATTTTTTCATGTCAGTACATCTTTCTGTACTTCCAGGGTCATTTTTGGGCCCTAAACATTGTTTTTTTGGCTTGCCACAATCAAACTATAGACATAGTCAGAGTTTGATGACATAATGTATATTTCTCAAAAATACCTTTCCAACGGGCTATCACGCACCTAAAATGGAGGTCGTACGCAAAAGTTATGACCCCGAGAAGTTGAGGTACCAACTTACCCATAGGGGCCCACATAACTTTTGTCATTTCACCTCCTAGGGTTAGGTTTCTGGATGTATAGGGTTTTGGAATTCATGAGTAATGTTTAAAAGGCCTCTGGATCCTCATTGTAATCATTATGCTCAGACGGATGCACATAGTAGCCACATCTCTTCTTAGAGATAGCTACCACTATTCGAGCAAGTTGTTTTCAGTTCTATAGTTTTACAGTTTCAACGTATCTCATTTATTCAATAGAAGTTATTGTTCATTGGATATTTGTTGTTGTTCTCTGTATCTCTATTTTATTGTATTCAATCTATTATTCATTTTGTTCTACTCATAATTTCGTATTAGTGGTATCAGAGCGGTCTTCTCTTCATTTATTTTTCTTCGTGCATGTCCCCGACAAGATCTGGGTACAAGAAGTTGGGACTCGAACCAGTCGAGACTTTGCAATATCGGTCGCACCTAGCCTGACAAAAACCCATTGGGGATGAAAAGAAAGATGATGGAGCAAGAGATCATTTTAAAATGTTGCTCGAGGAATCCCTTGCATGAAAAAGGAACGAAATGATGGATAACTTTGCACAGATCCTTCTATGACTTGTCACAGGAGAAGCATCTTCATCAAGCGGCCATGCAACCTCCTTCAAGGTACAAGTAAATTGTGATATTCCATTATTTGAAGGACTAATATATGCGGATGTTGTAGATAAATGGTTGAATCTGCTCGAAGGGTATTTTTCGGTCCACAATTTTTCCGATAGGGAAAAGATTACTTCTGCACTCCTCAAGGTCATCCCCCATGTTAAGGACTGGTGGGATACTTACTATGATCAAAGGGCCATAGAGGAATCTACAATATTTACGGTCGTCCCCACATGGGATTCCTTCAGGGATGTCATTAAAGAACAATACTACCCTATTGGAAGCTACGAGGACCAATACACAAGATGGACCACCCTGTGTCAGGAAAGGGACCAGACAGTACTATATTTCACCAATATTTTCCATACCCTGCACACCAAATTGGGTATCAAAGACTCTGAGTGACATCTGGTGCTCAAATACTATGGTTGTTTTCATAGATACATTTAAACATAAATGCAGTTTCTAGACATCGCATCATTGGGTACGACTTATAGATATGTTATCAAGATCAAGCAAAAATTTAAGAAGAAGAGGCGAGAGTTTGGATTTGAAAACTCCTCATAGATGAAGTAGGGCAAAGGCGGCCCCAACCCACACAACAAGGGATAGAGAAAATATGGCCACTCTCAGGACAACCAATCCAAGCCACAACACAAGAAGGGTAATGATAAGTCGAATAAGGACACAAGAAAATGGTGTGAATACCATAAAATCCCTTGGCACAACACCGAAGAATTGCGCTCCAAGCAGTCACTCATGGCTAAGTTGAAATATTTCGAGTCAGAAGATGATTCTGACTCTGAATCAGACACAGAAGGAGGGAAGCAGGTTATCAATGTTGAACCCAGTACCACTGTCGCTACCACCAAAGTCCAGCCAAGCGAACTAGAAGAACCAGAGGAAGGGGAACGCCTCTTTCACTCGAAGATGTGGGTAAAGTGGGCTCTGCTTCATTTCATTGTTGATAGCTACAGTCAGAAGAACTTGATCTCAGTAGAGGTCATCAAATGGCTAGACCTGCCAAAGACACCGCACCTGAAACCCTACACCATTGGTTGGCTTCTCCAAGGAAGAGATCTTCATGTAAGACAACAATGTCATCTGCCCTATGACATCAAGCCTTTCAAAGACAAGGTATTGTGTGATATTTATCCCCTTGAAGTTTGTGATGTTATTTTAGGGAAACCATATTTGTGGAAGTGACATGTTGTGTATGAGTCTATACCCTACAGCGTTATTATTACTTTGGGTAGACAATTGTACAGGATACCAGAGGTAGCGCCACCTACCGCTATTTCTTTAATCTCTACTAAGAAATGCACTAAGTTCATTTCATAGACCGGGAATTTCATCTTCTTTGTGATCCATGCTCACAATAAGCCGAAGGTTGCCACCACATCCGTCGCCTCTACACAGATCCTCTCTTTGCATCAGAAGCAAGTGGACAGGATTGTGAAAGAGTACAGATACATCTTCTCCTCACCCACCGGGGTACTGACGCACTGCCAAGTCAAGCACCCAATTGATCTAATCCCCGATGCACCTTTGCCTAATGGACCATTCTATCATGGCTCGTTGATGGAAAATGACGAAATCAAGCATCAGATACAAGATATTCTTCAAAAGGGGCACATCAGACCCAGCTCCTCCCCTTGCAAAAGCATGATTGTACTGGTGCAGGAGAAAGATGGGACATGTCGACTCTACATTGATTACAGAGAATTAAAAAAAATCATAGTCAGGAACCGGTACCTAATTCCCAAAATTGATGACCTTCTTGACCAACTCAAGGGGGAAACATTCTTCAACAAGACTAACCTAAAGCTTGGCTACCATGAGGTTCCCATCGAACCAACTGATGTATGGAAGACAACTTTCAAATCTAAATAAGGTCTCTTTGAATGGCTAGTCATGCCCTTTGGCTTAACAAATTCACCAACCACTTTATTGAGGTTGATGGATGATGTATTGAGACCCTTCGCCAACTCTTTTGTGGTGGTATATTTGGATGACATCCTCATATTCAACAGAGCTTGGTGTTGTACATGATAAGTCAACCGAGAGGGGGTATTCACCGTAGCTTGGTGTTGTACATGATAAGTCAACCGAGAGGGGGGGGGGTGAATCCATTGTATAAAATTTCTTTCATTTTATAAAGAAGATTACTTATTAATAAATAAATCATGCCTTTAACATTTAACTTGCGTAATACATTTAATCAATAAATATACAATCACATAAACAGTTGACACAAGGATTTTTCTCATGAGGGAAACCCAAAAGTGGGAAAACCTTCTTCTTAAGTGAATGAAAGGCAAGCTCCAACTCCTTTTTACATTCTTATTTTATCTAATCTACAACCCAGATGAGGCTACCTCTCAAGCTTTTCCAAGACTCACCGAGGGAAGTTACAACCTAGATGTACAAGCACCAACTTGTAGCTGTGAAACTTCTACGGGGCCTCCCTTTGCTCCTCCCTACCACCTCGAAATCATTCTTTGTCACAAAGAACCTGCAAACCAACTTTATATTCTCTGTTAAATAGTAAGCATTCAAATCCTCTCTACACAATTCATTCTTGACCAAACCACTTAGATTTTCAATCTATGGCTGTGTCTTCCTCTCTGCCTTTCTCTTCCCCTCAAATTTTACAGAGCTATATATTTCCCATAATCCTCTCTCTTCTTTTATTTTCTTGCAACAATCTCTTTATATATTCTCCTCAGATTACTGTAAGACGTACACCGAACCTCATAAGCTTCAAAGATCTGCCATAATAACTGAATAACTGTCTTACATTGATTATTATTGGCTAAGGCATCAAGATGAACAATATACACATGATCAGTTTAAACATTTAAACAACACCATTCGATGAACATACATCTATTTTAATTCTTCAAAGACATTATAACCCTTTGAGCGCTTTGGTAAGCCCTCTTGTGCTAACCCATATGTCCATTGGCCATGACCAGAGGTTAATCGAAATGCATTTCGTATTTCACATTTTGGTAATTCGGCAATCCCTTGTCGAAGAGTCTTTGACACTTCGCTGAACCAAATATTACCAGCATTTCGACGTTCCTGTTGTGAAGTGTTTCGATACTCCAAGTCTCGATCCCCAGTATTTATACGTTTTACATTTCGTCGTTTCGGTGTTTCAACATTTCGACGCTTCACATTTCTGTGATGAAGTTTTCAACATTCCAAGTCAATTTTAACCCCGGAATCTTCTACCTTCAAAAAGGTTTTTCGGCGCTGTGATTTCTGTTTTAAGATATCGACATTTCACATTTCGATTGGCATTTCGTATTCCTCCTTTTCTGACGCTTCCACGCCGGATCCCCGGAACTCCTAAATGGAGCTTACAGACTAGCTCCTTCTTTGAGCCTTCATCGATGTGACCATAGGTTATGATCGCCATCCATAAAGTGCTTTCTAATGATTTCCCATTTCGTATTTCTCATTCTCAAACCGGACTCTGCGATGAAGAGTCTTTAATTTTGACTCCTCCAACTCCCCGGATATTCAAACTCCTCAAATGGAGTCGGATTAACGTCCACGCATCTCCTCCGGACAATGACCCGACAAATCGTGGTTTTGGTATTTTGGCATTTGGTACTTCGTGATGTTGAAGTTTTTCTTACCATGCAAAAATAATGAAATAGAAACTCAAATCCCGAAATAGGAAACTCCCAAAATCCTCAAATAGAAACTCCCGTGTTCTTCGTAGCTTTCAAGATTTCTGCATGTCGAAGCATGCCGGGATCTCCTAATTTGGAACCACCGCGTTCGTAAACTGATCCACACTGCGGTAAACTAATCCACGGTTGTCCCTTTACATTTTAAAGTTTGATTAATGACAAAACAAGTTCTCGCGGCAGTGCAATTCCCGCCAACAAACCCCCTTTGGCATTGATGGAAAACTTTAAATCTCTTTCTCCCCTTTGACATCTATGACAAAGAAAACACGCTCCCCCCTAATTCAACTAATACAAATTCTAAATGGATGAATTATTCCATTTGAGTCCCCGCAGAGTATTTGTATCTAAGCCAAATTCTTCTCCTTCTGGGATTTTGGACCTGCTCTATCTTTATTCAACCGCGGTTCCTCTCAGGAAGTGGGGACATCTATTGCTCACCTCTTTTACTTGGACTCCTTCATCAACATTTTCTTATCATAACTGAATGACTCGGAAAGTAAAGAAAAACAATTGTAAAGATGTGTCATTTCAGTAGCAACTCCCCTATCAATAATAGTCAATAAACCTGTGTAGTCTGATTTTATAATGAACCCCTTGCAATCTTTGAGAATGAAACAAAATTACAGAGGGTAAACCTCTAACCCATCCCCTCGAGACTATCAAATTGTAAAAGGCTTAGTAAATACATCCTAACTGATCCTTTGTGCCAAATATATTCCTAATTTTAATAACTTTTAGACATAACCCGCTTCTCTGAAAATGAAATGAATGGGAATGTAAGCTTTATTTTTAATGCATAACAAGATTTTTTAGAAATACTAATTGCACTGGTTTTATCATAGAAGATAGGTATAGGATCATCATAATGAATATGTATATCTTCCAACATCAGTTTCATCCATAGACTGAGTAACAAGTTAGTGATGTTATGTATTCTCGCCGCTAGTAGACAGAGACAAGTAATTTCCATTGTTTTTACGACCAACTTACAAGACACCTCCAAGAAAAAATAAGTTGCTCCACTAGTACTCTTCCCCGTCATCAACACAACCCGCCCAATCAACATCAGTGAAAGTATAAAGATCAAGTTGATTACCTATAGGGATACCACAAACCATAATTCTATTGTCCCTCTAGATATCCTAAAATTCTTTTGACTCCAGTAGATGAGAAGTTTTTATGAAGCCCTAAACCCCAACTTGACAACCCAGATGTATAATATCAGCGTCTTTGTACCGTAGGTATAAAGAAGACTACCAATCCTAGATATGTATACTATCTGATCAACATATTTAGTATCACCAAACTTACTTAATTTACAAGCAATAACCATGGGAGCGCTAACCTGTTCATGAGTTGAAGTGGATTTTTGCCTTCTTATTCTTGTTCCAACACCTTCATTTATGTCACCAATTATCCGTTTCCTTCGTGGTGATTTTTTTGTATTCTCTCTTGTTTGAGTCTGATGGAGTCATGTTTTTGGATGAAGTTGTGCCCTGTATCAAAGTAAGAATTAATTGATCAACGGGCCGAGTCTTTAGTTTCTTTTTTTACTTATGTCATCATTCATTTTATGCTTGTCATCTACCTCATATATTTGATGATTCTTTTTGTTTATATTTAGACTTCAAAAATGAGGGACTCATCAAATTTGACATCTATGGCTTCAACTATTTTTTTTAATCTAAAGTTGTAACATTTATAAGCTTTCCCCGAATGTGAATATCCAACCAATATGCCTTCATCAGCTCTAGAGTCTAATTTTCCCAGATTTTTATCACCTCTTTTTAATGTAACACTTAATTCCAAAGATTCTAAAATGTTTTATGGTTGTTGGTCTCCTTTCCATAATTGATAGGGTGTCTTATCAATATTATTTCTTAGTAAACTTCTATTCAAGATGTGTACAGATTGAGGCCAAAACATGTAATTCAATCTGGACTCATTTAACAATGAGTCCAGATTGAATGACATGTTTTGGACTCATTTAACATTGTTATTTCCATTTCCATAACAGTTCTATTTTTTTCTTTCAACAACACCATTTTCATGAGGTGTTTCTGTAATGTATGGAAATGTCTTTTAATTCCATTTTCATCACAACAATTGTTAAATTCTTTTGACACAAACTCTCCCCCATTGTCCCACCTTAAACACTTAACCTTCATATCAATTTCATTTTCAATCAATTTTTTGAAAACTTGAAAGCAACTAAAAGTTTCAGACTTCTTTTTCAATAAAACAACCAAGTCATTCAAGTAAAATCATCCACAAAATAACAAAAAGTATCTTTCTCCTTTAAACTTTGTTGTTCTCATAGGTCCACGGACATCATCATGTACTATTTCCTATGGTTTAGTTGTTGAATGTTCCTTGGTTTTGAATTTAACCCCTAGTTTGCTTACTATGTTGACATTGCTTACATTTAACTTGAAAGATCCTTTTATGACATAAATTCTTTTATTGCTTCCTTTTTTATTCAATCAACAATCATTTTCAAAGCATGTGTCCAGTCTTTTATGCCATAACCAGTTTTCATCTTTATGTCCAAGATAGCAATTTTCATCCTTCTCATCTAAAATGTATATGTTATTTGATGTCCTTGTGGTTGTTCCAACTAGTTTATTTGATTTTATATTCTTGATTTGACATCCTTGACATCAAAAATCATAAAGAGACCTTTATCATGTGCTCTGACTTACACTCACAAGTTATGTTCCATTTCAACCAATAAGACATTTTCATTAGATTTTCTTTGTTGTTTAGACAAACAGTTCCTCTTCCAATTATCCTAGTTGATTGATCATTTCCAGAGGTGACTGTACCTTCTTTTCCTTCATCTAGTTCAACAAAGAGTTGTTTTCAACATGTCATATGATTTGAACATCCACCTGCCATAACCCATTTTACTTTATGTTATGCTTGTAGAGCTATAATGCATTTTCCAGTGTTCATATTTTCACTTTTATTTTTCCAAATTTGGTTTTCGACATATGTATAAGTGGGTTCTATTAAATTTTGGAAAAACTCATAGGACAATTTCTTGACACATGCCTAAATTTGTTACACTTGTAACATTCAGTCCCATATCTTAAGGTGTCAAATTTGTTGTAAGAGTAGTTTATATTATTTTGACTAGTTTTAATATGTCCTCTTCCATATTCAAAATTAGATCTTTCATGACTATTATGTGCATTTCTATCTTCTTTTGAAAATCACAAAATGCAGCCTTTGTGTCCATACTTATAATAAAAGAAACAATGGCCTTCAAACCTATTTTGATGTCTTCCATAACTTCTTTTATGCACTATTGAACCCTGATTTTCTCTTTCCTTTCTGATTCCATCTTCTTGCTAGTAATTTTTTCATGATTATCCTTTGTACTTGCTTTCTCAACACTTGAACCAGAACATCCATTAGTTAATGTAGATTTATAACCAATTCCATTATTATCATATGTTGATCTTTGACTACTATAATTTGATCTAACACTTGAGAACTATGGTTCATGTTATTTTCTTGTACTTTCTTCTTAATGAGACTACTTCAATTTTAAACCTCTTTCATTTCTCCTTTATCCTTCATTACAAGTATTTAGTTAGCTCTTCTTCAGTCACTCTAGCCTCTTCAATTTTAAGTTTTAAGTCAATTACCATGATTTTAGTGCTCTCAATCAAACCATTTGATTTCTATAATTCAAATTTTAGATTCTCAATTTCTCTTTTAAAATGTTTTTGTATTCCCTTTCTCACTTTTCTTAATTCACTTAAAGTACTTACCAGTTCGGCTTCTAGATCAACTTCACCTTCTTTCTTCTTCACTGCATCATTATCCTGCTTTTCCATAGCTATAAAATTTACACATGAACTCACACACTCTCACCAGACTCGAATATCACCGGCTATCTTTTATACACCTGTTTTCTTTTTGTAAGTTTTCTTTGAAAAAAACTTCTTACGTCTATTCTTGAATTCCTTAGGGTTTTCAATACCTGCTTTCTTTCATTATCAGTATGTTTATTGTAAGGACACTTAGATGTAAAATGTCTTATTCTCGCCACAACCAAATCATTTCAGAGGAAGCTTACCTTATACTTGCCAGTACCTCTTTACAGATTTTTAACAAAATTTGCTCTTCCACATCACCTTCTGACTACTCATAACCTTGATTTATGCTTCAACATTTTTTTTATCTTTCTTTGCTACCTTGAAAGTTGCTTATTCCCTGAAAGAATTCTCACCAGAGGTTCTCGTCTCATATGTTGTTAGTATTCCGTATAATTCATCCATTTCTAAAGTATCAAGATATGTTCTTTTCTCTAATGCGTATATTTTTGAATCAAATGTTGCAGGAAGTGATCTAAGTACCTTTTTCACAATAATAATATTATTAAATGTTTCTCCTTGACCTCTCATGGTATTAACAACTTCATCAATACCTAAGAAAAATAGGTAGCTATATCTTCAAATTATTCCATCTTTCGTGCTTCTCAAATTGACTTCTATTTGATTGTAGCTTAGCACTCTTTAGCTTAGTGTCTCCTTCATGTACATTTTCAATTTATCCCATATTTCTTTTGTTGATGCACAATGCATAACTTTTAAAAATTCCCCGACCTCGCTAGACCTCATAGTATTGCATACATAGATTTGGAATTACTCTCATAGATTCTCTTACCTATAGCATCTATTGAAATGGTTGTTGGGACTTTATATTCACTTAATACCGCCAGATTTCTACTCCTTGAGTTTGTAAAACAACTTCATCCCGATACCCCAAAAGTATAATTATGAACATCAAACAAAGGCAATCCATGTTTTATAAATTATGACTTCTTATCCATTATGAATGATCAAAACATCCGTTGGTTAAACTGGATATCTTGAAGTAACTCACCATACCAATTGTTGTACTGTGATAAGTCAACTGAGAGGTGAATCAAGAGCAAAATTTATTTCATTTCATAAGAAGATTACTTATTAATAAAAAAATCATGCCTTTAACATTTAACGCAGTAGTAATACATTTAACCAATAAATATACAATCAACATAAAATGAAACAATGACATAGTGGATTTTTCATGAGGAAACCCAAAAGGAAAAACCTCTTCTTAAGTGAATGAAAGGCGTTTTCCAACTTCTCTTACATTCTTATTTTATCTAAGATACAACCCAGATGAGGTCGCTACTGCTTCTTCAGAACCTACCGAATGGAAGCTACAACTCCTAGATGTACAAGTAATTCAACTCTTGTATATGAGACTTTTATAGTCTCCCCCTTGCTCCTCCCTACCACCCTCAAATCATTCACTGTCACAAAGAACCTCCAAACCAACTCTTTATCTTCTCTGTCAAATATTAAGAATTCAAATCCTCTCTGCACAATTCATTCTTGACCAAACCACTTAGATTTTCAATCTGTGTATGTGTCTTCCCTTCTCTGTCTTTTCTCTTCCTCAAATTTTACAGAGCCATATATTTCCCATAATCCTCTCTCTTATTTTCTTTTCTTGCAAAAATCTCTTTATATATCTTCCTGTATCATCAACGTGTACAATCGAACCCTTAGGCTTCAAAGATTCAGTTACAATAACTGAATAACTTCCTTACAGTAATTATTATTGGCCAAGGCATCAAGATGAACAATATCCACATGATCAGTTTAAACATTTAACCAGCACCGTTCGATGAACATACATCTGTTTTAATTCTTCAGCACAGAATAACCCTTGAGCACTTTGGTAAGCCACTTGTGCTAACCCATATGTCCATTGGCCATGACCACAAGTTAATCAAAATGCATTTCGCATTTCGCATTTCGACAATTCGGTAATCCTGTGTCGAAGAGTCTTGACACTTCAAGTTACGAAACCCCGAAATAGGGCTTAGCTTCATACTAGCTCCTCCCTCACATGACCATCAGCGGTAACCATTACCTACACCAAAAAGATATTTCGGCGTTTCGGCACTTCAGTGATGAAGTGTTTCGATATTCCAAGTCTCGATACTCGGTATTTCGGCGTTTTGCATTTCGTCGTTTCGGCATTTTGCATTTCGTCGTTTCGGCATTTCTTGTGATGAAGTGTTTCAACATTCCAAGTCACGAACCCTGAAATCTTCACTAAAAAGGTTTTTCGACGTTTTCGTACTTCGGTGTTTCGGCATATCGACATTTCGCATTTCATGATTTCGGCATTTTGGTATTCCTGTGGTGAAGTTTCTTGACGCTCCATGTCGTGATCCTCGAAACTTTGAAATGGAGCTTGGTTGCACTAGCTCCTTCCTCGAGCCTTCGTCGATGTGACCATAGGTTATGACTAGGCACTTATCCATAAAGTGCTTTCACGATTTCCCATTTCGGTATTTCGCATTTCGGAACTTCGGGACTCCTGTGATGAAGAGTCTCGACTCTTGACTCCTCCAACTCCCGGTATCCGAAACTTCGAAATGGAGTCAAATCAACGGTCCATGATCTCCCTCTGATCAACGACTCAGATTAAGTCATGGTTTCGGTATTTCGACATTCGAGACTTTGTGATGTTGAATTTTTTGCTTACCATGCAAAAATCCTGAAATAGAAACTCCCGAAATCTCGAAATAGAAACTCTCGAGTTCTTTGCAGTTTCGCGTTTCGGTATGTCGAGAGGCATGATGATCTCCGAATTTGGAACCACCATGCCTGTGCAAACTGATCCACGCCTATGCAAACTGATCCATGCCTATCCCTTTAGCATTTTTAAAGTTTGACATTAATGACAAAAACAAGTTCTGTGCAAACTGTGCAAACTGCAATTCTTGCCAACACTTGGGAGGAGCACATGCAACATATTCAGTGGGTTTTGAGCACTCTACGGAATCACAAGCTATATGCCAACTTGGAAAAGTGCTCCTTTCACATAAACATGGTCCAATACTTGGGCTACATTGTTGATGAGCATGGGGTACATGTTGATCCATCTAATATCCAAGTCATCCATGACTGGCCAACCCCGACCACACTAACCGAGCTTCAGAGCTTCTTGGGACTGGCCAACTTCTACCGATGGTTCATGTTGGGATTATCCCATATTGCATGGGCCCTCAACCAAGTGACTAAGGGCAATGGTAGGGAAAATTTTGTGTGGGGGAAGGAACAAAAACGAGCATTTGATGATATGAAGCATCGCTAGTGTTTAGTTCCAGTACTCTCCTTACCCAATCTGCAACAACCATTTGAGATTGAGACTGATGCATCTAACTATGTTGTAGCCACAGTTCTCACTCAACATGATCATCTGATACAATCCCATAGTGAGACACTCTCAGATATTGTCCGGAAATACCCCACCTATGACAAGGAAATGTGTTCCATTGTACAAACCTGTCGTCAATGCAAACATTACATTTTGGGAAAGGAGACAATCATCCACACTGAACACAAGCCTATGCAGTTCATACAAACGTAGGGGAAGCTAATGAACGACTGCCATCAGAAGTGGTCCACTTACCTACAACAGGTCCATCTCAAAATCAAGTATAAGACAAGGAGAAAAAATCGTGCCCCTGAATTCCTCAGTCGACATCCCGTGGCTGCACTCACCACCGTGCTCCATTATTGTGGACATGAAGCATCTGAGTGGCCTCAACTTTATCAACAATATCCAGACTTCACCACCACCTATCAGATCTTGGGTACATTCATGAATGTCACCAATTTTCACATTCAAGACGAACTGTTATGCCATCTGGGCCATCTCTGTGTTCCTGCAAGCGAGCATGCAAATTTGATTTGGGAGGCTCACTACAGTCGGATAGAAGGACATTTTGGCATGGAGAAAACTGTAGTCATTCTACAGAAACATTTTTATTGGCCAAAACTTGGACATGATGTCAGCAAGTATATCAGATCTTGAACTGCCTGTGCCATTTCCAAGCCATCCATCAAGAAGCAAGGCTTATACACCCCTCTTCCTACTCCCGAGAGGCCTTAGGAATCCATCTCGATGGATTACATGTTTGGCCTTCCATCCACCAAGCAAGGCAATGATTGTGTGTTTGTGGTAGTTGATCAGTTTTCGAAGATGATCATCCTCACAGCCTGTAAGAAGAGCATCACAACAGATGATACTTCCAATCTCTTCTTTGAACGAGTGTGGGTCCATTTTGGGATACCACAGACCATCATCTCTGATCGAGACAACAAGTTTCTCAACACATTTTGGTTGAGTCTCTAGTCACTTTTGGACACCAAGCTCACTAAATCCACTGCTTTCCACCCCAAGATCGACGACCAAACAGAGGTCATCAATCGGATGATTGTGAACATCATGTGCATGTACAACTCGAAGCATCCACGTACATGGGATGAGAGTCTTCCCTATGTTCAACACATCTAAAATGGGGCTCTTTATAACTCCACTGGCCATAGCCCATTTCAGGTGGGGTTGGGATTCCAACTCGTGGGTCCCATTGATGTTGCACTATCTCTTGAAACCACACAGGCATAATCTTCCCATGTTCAGTCTGAGGCCAAAAAAGCCACCAAATTCATTGAGCGGATTAAACACATCCGCCAATAGGTCCATGAGATTTTCAGAAATCCAATGCTAAGTACAAGCAGTGCCATGATCAACACAGGGTATCGCACCAGTTTCAGGTGGGAGACAAGGTTTGGTTACATTTGTAGAAAGAGTGCCTTACAGGTCCCCATTGGAAGATCCTCCCACTTTGCTATGGGCCTTACACTATCACCAAGGTTGTGGGTAGCAATGATTTTGAGCTCAACACTGCACCCTTCCTTGGCTTGCACCCAATGTTCAATGTGGACCTCCTTCGGCCATATTTTCCACCATTATTGTACACCTCATAGATCACAGAACAACTGACACCAACAAAGCTCAACCCTAATTGCATAGAACATGCATCCACTGATCAAATAGTGGACACACACGTCAAGGCCACTCACCAGTAAAGGATCAAACTTTATCAGGTTGTCAATGCAGGGCAACTCCTACACCAAGGAAAGTGGCTCACCCAGGGGGAAATTCAACATAAATTTCCTCACCTAATGGGGGAACTCAACGCAATGGAGACCATTGCTTCCTAAGGGGGGAGGACTGATCCATGTGGATATTGGTGGCCACCCACCTATTCCAACTGGCTCCTCTTGACAGTTTTTAGTTCAACACGTTCTTTTGTGCTTATTTGTAATTGTAGGTTCTACACTTCTGGAGCTATTTGAAGCCCTACACTGCTTCCAGGTGGATATTGGTGGCTTCCCACCTAATCTAACTGGCTTATTTTGGATGTTGTCATGTCAGTACATCTTTCTATACTTCCAGGGAAATTTTGGGGCCCTAAACAATGTTTTTTTGGCTTGCCACAATCAAACTATAGACAGAGTCAGAGCTTGACAACATAATGTGTAGTTCTCAAAAATACCTTTCCAATAGGTTATCACACGCCAAAAGTGAAGGTCGTATGCAAAAGTTACGACCCCAAAAAGTTGAGGTACCAACTTACCCATAGGGGCCCACATAATGTTTGGCGTTTCACCTCCTAGGATTAGGTTTTTGGATGTCTAGGGTTTTTGCATTCATGAGTAATGTTAAAAAGGCCTATGGAGCCTCATTGTAATCATTCTTCTCAGACGAATGCCCATAGAAGCCACATCTTTTCTCAGAGATAGCTACAACCATTCGAGCAAGTTGTTTTCAGTTATGCAGTTTTACAGTTTCAACCTATTTCATTTATTCAATAGAAGTTATTGTTCACTAGATATCTGTTGTTATTCTCCATATCTCTGTGTTATTGTATTTATTCTATTATTCATTTCATTTCTCTTATTCATTTCATTTCTCTCATAAATCCATATTAAGGATGAACGCATGCTGTGGAAATCCATTAACACACCACCTTGTTGGAGCAACATGGGATGTCCATCTCATTGGTTAATTAAGACAGAACTGGCAATTCTTTCCTACAATGGATAAGCGTATTTGCCCTTGATCGAGACTTGGGAAAGAGATCTACAACCAAGAATTAAGCGCTTAACAGGTTAAACTACGATCACAACCATCGATCACATAGAGGAGGAAAAGGGTTAGCGCCTTATGTTTTAGGTGCTTAAGGACTAATGCAAATGAAAGAGACTAGAACTTTGTAACCAGAGGCATAGTTTGAGATTTTTAGAAACTAGAAAAATTATGGAGAGAGAGATTAACAAAGATTAGAAAGAGATCCTTGGACACCCTATTGTGGGTTGAATGAGCAACAAATGACATATAAGCTTCCATATTTTGGGTACATCCTGACTAGGCTATCAAGTGGTATCCGGGCATCACAAAGCTTATAAAATTGTAGAGGATCAGATTTAGTAAAATATGACAAGTAGTAGCAAGTGAAAAGGAATTGTGGCAGAGGAACCTTACAACAGAGAGATATAATAATTCCAACTGAAAGTTCGAAATAAGAGGACAAGTTAAGTGTTATAAAAGAAGAGAAGCGGAAACTTCAAAATCCAAGAGGAGAAAATTTTTCTCAAGAGGTTCCAGGAGAAAGAACCAAAGGTACCAAAAGGTTGAGCTCAAAGGGAGGATAGCTTGATGAGGTATAATGCAACAAGTATGAAGACTTGTTGAAAGAGAGGCTTTAGTGCAGTCTACATGTGGACAAGGTAAAGTTCACAAAGGGAGGTGAAGAGAATGGCTACTAATGGTCATTGCAGAGGTTCAGAGGAAAGCCACAACAAAAGAAGAAAGGATGCCAAGGAAAAAGAATAAATAATATGAACCAAGAGGATTATGATAGAGATATATGAAGGAGCTAAGGGAGAGGCTCAAAGTCATACAAATGATGCTACAAAGGAATATTATAGAGAACCAGAGATGAGGATGGAAAGTAAAGAGGGTCAAGTGGCCAATATTGTAACTATTTGAGGATAATCTGAAGCAAAGAATGAATGTGTGGATATAGAAGGAGAAAGTCAGAGGAGCTGAGTTAAAACATAGACCATTTACTGAGGAGGAAGTTCACTATTGTGAACCAGAGAAAGGAGACATCCTTGGAGAAGATGATGTTGAGAGGAGACCTATTGAGAGTATCACAGACTGTTTGGGGATTGAATATCAAAGACTTGCAAGAAGTCTCATGAACTCTTTGGAGAGTTCAGATCAACATGTCGATGTGTTGACGGAAGGATCATGTGGGGCTGAAAGGAAAAATATTTTTGAAACTGATATTTTGTGTGTGGTTGCAGAATTAGCAGGTGATAAATCACTTGAATCTATCATGAAGAAGAAGGAAGAAAAATAAATGTATTTTTACATCCCTGAGAGAGGAAAATCCAAAATTTTTTTCTGAAAATGGAGGATGAGACAACATTGTATCATAAGAATAGCCAAAAGGAAGTCCATACACATTTTTTCAAAGAGAGTGTTGAAGTAAAATTGCAGAAGTTTATTGTTGCATAAATCAAAGAAGAAGAATTGGCTTATGGAGATATAAAAAAGAAAGAAGAAGCGCAACATTCAGACCTAATGCTGACAAACTTTGATGAGGAGATAAGGATGTTGGAAGACTGGTTGATAAATCCAAGGATTTATAAGGAATATTGCAAAGGAGTTGCAAAGTCAACTCAAATTGATTTTAAAGAGAAAATTAAAGTGTCAATCAATAAGAGCATATATGAAGAGGAGAGTAAGAATATTGAAGATTTAATGCAGGAGCCAATGAGAAACACCAACAATAAAGTTCAGCAAGGCAACAACAAATCACAGAGTATATACCAGCCAAAGGATAAGCTCAACATTGAAATTGGAGAATTGATTTTTGGTTGTGGAGCTTGATTATCTTCCTGATTCAGAGGTTTTTTCAGCCGTGCTTGGACCCCTTTCCATAATGGGGGGTTGTGGGGGGGATTTCCCCCCCAAAAATGTCTCCAAGGGGTCTAGGGCATCAACGAAAACTTTTTTAGCCCCTCATTGGAGGGGGATTCAGGGGAAATTCCCCTAAAGAAAAATTTTGGGAAAAATTACCTTGTAAAATATTGTAATTTCATAGTCAATCTAGACCATTCATTATAAAGTTGGAGATCTGATGGTAGAAGTTATTTTAGGGTTTTCTTCCCTAGAAGGAAACCCTCTTTTATGAAGGAATTGTATTGCGGTTGTGTATTATCGCGAATATTGTATTTTGAGAGAGGAGACTACGATAGAAAGAAGAGGAAGCTACAACGAGTGTGTTGTAGGTTGTATCCCTTCATTTTGTTGGGTAATAATGAGGAAGTACCTAGCAATTTCTCTGGTGGATGTAGCCCACACTAGGTGAACCACATATATCTGTGTCTCTATTACATTGTGTATCTTCTGTGTTTTATTTATGCATTTGTTTTATTTTATTGATCCACGATCATGTTTTTCTAGCAACTGGTATCAGAGCGAAAGGTAACTCGCAGGAGAAATGGAGGAAGATGGAAAGTTTAGGGTCGAGAAATTTAACGACCAAAACTACAAATTATAGAAGATACAGATTGAAGATTATTTATATCAGAAGGATCTATTCCTACCATTGGGCAGAATAACAAAGAAGACAACGATCATTAAGGATGAAGAATGGGAGGTTATTGATAGAAAGGAACTAGGAACGATACGGCTGATCCTGGCAATGTCGGTGGATTTCAATATTTCAAAATAAAAGACAACGGAGGAGTTGATGGATGCATTGGCTAAACTGTATGAAAAACCCTCGGTGTCCAATAAGGTATTTCTATTGAAACAATTATTTAATATGAATATGTCAGAAGGTGGGTCTGTTGCAGATCATTTCAACAAATTTAATACGGTTACTAATTAGTTAAGTTTTGTAAAAGTGGACTTTGGTGATGAGGTCAGAGCTCTTCTAATCTTGTGCTCATTGCCAGAAAGTTGGAATGGCTTGGTCATGGTTGTAAGTAACTTTGTCTCTTGTTCAAACACTCTAAAATTTGATGTTGTTGTTGGTGTTATCCATAGTGAGGAAATGCGACGGAAAAGAACAGGTGAGACATCAGGTAATGCATTGACTGTGGAGAATAAGGGAAGACAAAAGGATAGAGGAAAGGGCTCAGGGAACCATGAGAATTCTAGGAAGGGTAGATCAAAATCCAGACTGGGAAAGATAGAGTGATGGAATTGTGGGAAGAAAGGACATATGAAGAAAGACTGCAGAGCTCCAAAGAAACAAAGATATGGACAATAAGAGAAAAATCAAGAAGCAAATGTAACAAGTGATGTGTTACAAGATGCTTTGATTATTTCTGTAGATAGTATTTCTGAGTCTTGGGTAGTATATTCAAGGGCTTCATTTCATTCCACACCCCATAGGAAACATTTTCTAGATTATGTTCAAGATGCTCTTGGACAAGTTCATTTGGGTGATGATGCACCATGCAAAATTGTTGGAATGGGTAAGGTACAAATACAAAAAAAAATGGAAACCAATGGTTGTTGAA
>SNQJ01S0118148.1:0-14475 GCA_010110895.2 Picea sitchensis
AAAGGGGATAAGAACACCAATTTTTTTCATAAATATGCTACATAGAGGAGGATCCAAAACAGAATTTGGGACATTACAACTGATGATGGGGTGATTCTATCCAATGAATCGGAGATAAAGGAATCCACATATAATTTTTTTCAATCTCAATTTGGTACCCCTGAGGTGGAAGACATGAGAAATCAATTTCATATTTTAAAAGATGTTCCTAGAATGTTCTTTGATGCGGAGAGTGAAGAAATAGGGAAACCGGTCTCCATTGAAGAACTAGATATTATCATTAACAAAATGCCAAAAGAGAAGAGCCCTAGCCCGGATAGGTGGACCCAAGAGCTCTTCCATACCTTCTTTGACATCATGGGGAAAGACATTCTACTGGTCGTTGAGGAATTCAGAATTGCAGGCTACATTATAGGTGCATTAAATGCTACCTTCTTTGAACTTATTCCAAAGGTGAGCAAACCTACCTCCTTTAATGAGTTCAGGCCCATAGCATTATGTTACTTTGCATATAAGGTGATCTCCAAGATAATTGCAAACCACATTAAGGATAAGTTGGCTTCATGTCTATCTCAAGAATAGTTCGGTTTACTGAAGGACATGTTGATTTATGATGTTGTAGGCTTAGCCCGGGAGTGCTTCCACACAGCGAAAATGAAGAAAATAAGTTCTAGCATTCTTAAATTGGATCTAAAAAAGGCATATGATTATGTTAGTTGGCAATTTCTGAAATTATTTCTCACCCAGATAGGACTAAAATGGGAAGTTTCACAATGGATCATGGCTTGTGTTACAAATGTAAGTATGACATTACTTATAAATGGATCTCCTACCTCCTTTTTTAAAATCCATCGAGGGTTGAGGCATGGATTCCCTCTCTCCCCACTGTTGTTTCTTCTTGTAATTGAATGCCTAAGTAGACAGATAAAAAAGGCAGTAGCAAATGGTTCTTTCAAAGGACTAAAGGTAGTTGTCGAGACCTACATATCACACTTGTTGTTCGTTGATGACGTCCTCATATTGGGGGATCAAAATTTTGAAGAATGGTATCTCTTACACACACTCTTAAGAATTTTTTGTAAAGCTTCTAGTATGTTCCTCAACTGTCATAAGTCTTGCTTCCTAGCACAGAACATAGACTCGGAGCTAGTAAGTAAATTGAGGACAGTTTTTAACATACAGTTGCTTGATTTCGAGGAAGGGATGAAGTACCTTGGATACTTCCTCAAGGCGAATAATCATAGGGTAACCAACTAGAACTGGATAAGTCAAAAAATTGAGAAGAGAATCGATAGTTGGGCGCTCTGATGGCTTTCCCTTGGAGGCAGACTTGTTTTAGCTAAAGCAGTTCTGTAGAGCATTCTAGTGTATTGGCTTAGTTTGGTCAAAATTCCAACGACCACCTTGCACATAATCAAGCAGTTGATTACAAACTTTATTTGGAGGGGTGCCAAAAAACATAATGGTTTCCACCTATCAAATTGGCAAAAGATCGCGCTACCAAAGGAACTCGGAGGTTGGGGTTTACGAAACTTAAAATGGTTTTCACTTTCCCTAGCTGCAAAATCATGTTGGCGGGGTATTTTTGGCGATGGTTTATGGAGTACAGTGTTGCAGAAAAAATATCTCAAAGGTATTGATGTTTCTTCTTGGATTAAAAGAAATGAATTTAAATTCTTTGTTGATTCGATCATTTGGAGAAACCTTATGACCACGATGCCTATCCTACTAAGGTGGATGGCCTGGATTGTGGGTTGTGGTAAACTCATTTCATTAGGCCTGGATGCCTTTGTTAAAGGTAATGATCAGTGTTTTCTATCACCTCCCCTTATTTCACATCTTTACAATATGAATATTTTTTCTCTTGCCCAAGTTGCTCTCATAAATAAATCAACTACCACAACAGCTTGGATAGATTCTATTCATCTCAAGCTTTCCAGTGAACTAGTTGTGGAATGGGACAATTTCATCCTCACTCTCCGAAAAAATGGCATTTCCTTAAATGCGTCCAGTGACGAACTCGTCTGGTCTTGGAACCGGGCTTCAGGAACTGTCTCTGTCAAATCAACTTACCGGTCCTTATTATATTCAAATTTAAAAGGAGAAAGTCGATGGTGGTTCAAAGCTATATGGCAGGTAAAAGTCCCGAGTAAGATTACATGTTTTATATGGTTATGTTTGATGGAAAGTATTCTTACAGGGATCAATTATCAACGCAGAGGAGACATCGGGCCTAATGCTTGTAGCTTATGCCTCAATGTTGAAGACTCGGCAGACCATCTCTTTATACATTGCAGTGTATCTAAATTTATTTTGAAAGAGACCCTTTCACATATGATGATCCACGATGATTGGGGAGATCAGGGATTGGAAGACAATCTCCTTAAATGGTTTATCAAATACCCAAGGTTGAGACATATTCCATTCCTTGTGATATGGGGCATCTGGAAGTATAGGAATAAGAAGTTATTTGATAACTGGGTTAGACAAGATTCAGCCATAGAAAAAAAAATATTTCTTTCTATCCAGGAAATTCAAGATGAGATAAAGCCTGAAAAGTTGGATTATATCCTAAGCCCTATCTATTTTGATGATTCACCAATAGGTTTCTTTGATGGTGTTGCCACAGGGAACATGTGTGGTATTGGATTATACCTAAAATTTAGTAGCATCCACACTTGCAAAGCTTATTTTGTTGGAGGAGAAGGATCCAATATGAAAGCTGAACTTCCAAGTTTATGGGGACTGTTACATCTTGCTTCATTGTTTTCATTGAGCAGTTTGATGGTTGCGGGTGATTTCGAATCAACTATTGATTGGATAAAAGATGTTTCAAGATTGAACTATTTATATCTCAGGCCATGGCAAGAGGGAATCAGAAAGCTACAAGATAATTTTGAAAAACTCAATTTCATACATGTTCATAGAATTTTCAACCATGTCGTCGATCATCTATCCAAACAAGCTTTGATATGCCATCTAGGGTGTCTCTATTTTGAGGAGGTGGTTGAAGGAATCACGGTCCAAGCCGATAGAATCTCTTTGTTCTAGATTCATAATGTTCTTTTTTTGGTCATAAACACAGGACACGATAATGTTTTGATGGAATTAATGTATATAAGTGGACAAGAAGACAAATTCCCAGTTTTGGTTTAGTTTTTTATATGTATTGAAGACAGTTTTGAAGATCTCTTGGATTTCTCAATAGTTTTTTTGAGAAATATAGAGGCAAAATCACAATGTAAACAATATATGTATCTTTGATAGTTTCACTTGATTCTTAATAAAATATCAATGAGACTGCTTTTTCTGCCTGAAAAAAATAAAATTTATTCAATTAGATAAATGAATTATAAATAAAATCTATACTTACTACAATTGACGAGCGAGAACTTGAAGAACTTACAATTATATGGAATGAGCTAGAATATGAAGGATTGCCCATTTGATATTATAACCTTTTTTTTTCCTGTAATTGAGCCAAAACCATCATCAATCCGTGAAAAAATTCTTAAAAGAAAGTTTGGGAAGCATAAAACAATATAAAATGAAACATAATTTCGAATGGATTTTATAAGTTATCGATGCATTTAATTATTTTCTAATGCACCAATGCATCTATATATGAAAAACTCATCCGTGCGCTAAATTATGAGGGGCACCAAAGAGTGACCTATGTTTTTTGTACTTTGTCAATTAAATTGTTTGTTAGTGTGTTTTTACGTAAAAAGTGCATCGGTGTGTTTTATACTATATAGCACATCGTTACAAAAAAATAGTGCGAGCGTTTATCATTAATGCATCAAAATATACAATGAAAAATGAGCGGGAATTTCATTTTTCTAAATGTATGTATTTATAAATGAAAACCCTGATCATTATTTCATTCTTTTGCCAAAATTTAGAAGGGAAATTTGTGCAAAAGAGATTTACTAGCAAAGACATTGGAGTGGGTAGATTTTTTTGAAGAGCCTGATTTGTAAAAGATCATTGTAGGTCACGTACAAATCTGTACAGGAGAAATTTCAGGTATGTGATTTCATTCTATTGATCATCTCAATCTTTCCCCTATTTGATCCAAACAATTTTCAGTGCATTCTCAAAAAATTAAAAGGGTTTCATAGTTACATTTGGTATAGGAAGTCGTAGCTTTCTTGTTGTTTCTCTTGGTTTCCCTCTCTATATTTCACGAGTTCTTTTTTTAAGCAATAGATTTTAATAGGGTTTCTTTACTTGTATATGGGGCATATACGAGGCATTTGGTATCAGTTGCAACGAGACCACTCATTGCATTGGATCCCATATCCTTTCACTATCATTTTTCTTTTAAAAAATGCTTTCGTAGTTAGCAGTGCACACTGTATAGGAATAACACATCGATGTGCATGTTTTTGTCAACAACATTGTTGAGTTTAAAATGTAAATAACATTGTTTTTTTTTTGTGAATAAAAAAGAGATAGATCCTATTAAAAACTTTTACAATACAAAAAGCCACATAGAAACAGTCTTCCATCTGTTCCGCCAAATTAGCGAAAACCAGAACAGATGGAAGACTGTGATGTCATTGTAAAAAATATCCATCCGCCATCTGCCCTGCCAAACGGAAACTAGGGCAGGTGGTGAATACGAGTTTGTGCACCACTGTGCTAAGAAACCATGAAAATTAACAGTCAAACTGTAAAACATGGACATGAACATGAAAGTAAAAATATTATGTAGCAGTGCAAAGAGCCAAGCTGAGAATGCTCATGATATCCAAGCAAGTAAATTACCCATTTGCACCTGAGGTCATGTCGCTCGGGTCGCCGCTGAGGGGTTCGTTCCTAGGCTAGAGCACGAATGACCTGGCACAAGTCAGACACCTCTGGGTTGTTGGTGCATTCGAGAAGGACTAATACAACATATCAATTCTCTGATGCATGAGGGTGTCTCAGTGAATTTGATCAGCCATATGGATTCTGAGCTAAAAAACAAGCGCTAACTGCTCCAGATGGAAGAAGGGTGGTGGTTCCTGGCTGAGATCCGGGATTGTCGTGAGTGGTGGTGGTGCCAAGACCAAGCCACCCTCCACCACCAAACCACAGACTATCGCCACCTCGCCTGAGTCCTCCTGAGCCACTTCCTTGTCCTCCACTGACCCAAGCTTCTTCTTCGTCTCGTGCTCCTTCGTTGCCTCTGCTTCACTTGAGTCTTTGATTTGAATGGTGTCCTCGGGGTCAAGGTGGAGGAATTCCTCCTCAATTATACATGGAGAATCTTCCTCAACCTCCCGCTCGTGATGGAATGTACCTGGAGCACTTGTTCCTGTTGGGAATTGGTTGGGGGGCTGCCAATTGTCTAGAACAGTGAAGAGGAGGGATTCCGGAGGGAATTGGATAGGTTCCTCTAGAATCACCTCCTCCACGTACGCCATCGGCAGCGTTCTGGCCTTTTCCCTTCGCTGAGTACGTGTTATGGACAAGGCTCGCTCCAGTCATTACACCCTCCTCTGTCTAGCAGCGAAACTATGCCAGGCAGGGTTGCGACGTAACCTGCCTCTTTCCCTCGACATGGATGAGCAAGGGAGGGTGCAAATGAGCAACGTAAGAGTGATGGGATCCAACTGGTAGTTGCACCAGTGCTCGGAGCATCCGGGTTGGTGGAACATCGAGGTGAAATTCCATTCTCCGCTGCGCAGGATGATAACGCAGAGGTCTGACATGACCGTTGCACCAAACTTCCCCCGTCCATTGCATCTCATGGTCGCCATTCTTCTCGCGTGAGGGAACTGTCCTTCGCTGCTTGACGGGCAGTAATGGCTTCCTTCCATTTAATGGTGAGGGGAAGGGAGCCGACCTGCCATATTCATGGTTGAGGTCTGGGGCAAACTACGTGGCCACCCTACTCTACATGGCACCCCATCTAGGAGTAAATAATATTGTTTTCAATACCAAGAGTGTCATCTTTTAAATTTGTTCACGGGTTTGATAATGCACAATAAACAATAATGAGGCATTGTTGTTTCTATTAATTTATAAAGCACGGTCTGAATATAATGATTTGTAAGCAACACGTTTTTTATTTCGTAACAACACGATAATCATATATTGGTGTGTATACATTTGTTTACCGCATCGGTGCGTACTATTTCATTATACTCGCAAAATTCTTATTTTGTAAAAAATGTTTCATATTTTCTATATTTGATGATTGTTGGATTTTATTTTATTTTATAGAAGATGTCCAATAGAAGTTCAAGGAAAACAACTTTTTGTGGTGAGCGCGATGGTAGCTCGTCCCAACAAGAGAACAAGGCAAGTCCTTTGAGTTTTATTAAAATTTTAATATATTTGAATTATTTGTAGGTTTAAATTAATGATGTGTATTGGTTAAGACGTGTCATGTAAAGCAAAAACTTGAAGAAACTGGATAAAATTGTTCGTAATTTGAGTGCAAAAGAGCGTAAAATTTTTATGGAAATGTTGCAAAGAGAGGAATTAGGTGGATTAAAAGGTAATCAACATGAAGTTTTTCTTTGAATTTTTATTAAAAATGAATTTCTTAATATTAATCGCTAACATGTTTTAAACACACGATTTCACTTTTCTTTAATGTTGTACAAGGACTAATAGCGAGGGAACATAATGTCATTCTAAGAAGATAAAATTATGAAGGATGTAAATGATGATGACTCAATCCTCAGTTCATCTTGATTGGTGTTAGAAATTAATGAGAGGATGAATTGTTTTTGTAAAATTATGAGGGATATAGTGGAAAGAATGTATAGACGTATTTTCCACTTACAATACAAAAATCAACCCAATGACTCCAAGAATTAGGTTATATATAAACTACAGGAATCATTTCCAAAGCAATGGTCAATGAGACCAATGAACTTACAATAGCCAAAAATAATCATTTAAAATGTATTATTACTAAACATGTTTTTCTATAATATGTTTCCAAAATTACCAAATTAGTTATTTTTGTTGTATTTACTTTCATGTGGACTTAAAAAAAAATGTATTTTTCAATTTTCAAGAAGATTATGCAAATTCCAAGGGGAAAACCAATACATGTCAGCGGGGATGTCCAAACAAGTGTACAAGAAGATGGTAAAAGAAATGAACATAATTGCATCGCAAGAAGAGCCATTCCAACAACAACGTGTATCAGAGGTATATAATCATTGATTTATTCTTTTATGTACATCAAATTTAATTATCTCATGAAATATTAATTTTCAATTGTTTTGTTGCAGAAAAGAAAAGAAAAAATGGAACCCATTCAACACATAAGACAGGACAACAAGAAAGAAAAAGGTTGATCGTAAAGTTTCTAAGTAATTAAGTTTTTGGCCTTACTTAAAATTTAATATTTGTTGTGATCTTTATATTTAAATATTTAATTTACACTCTTACATGGATGTCTTATAATAGGTGCTAACATACAAAGAAAGCCAACCAACGAATTGATCGACATTGTGTTTAGTATGGGTTGTGAGTATATGTTGAAGTATGAAGGTTTAATTGAACAATTTGTGAGTAGCTATAACAAGAAACCTTTATATTAATTATATTGACTATGCTTTGTCATGAAGTATTAAACATGTAGGAAACAAAGTATGGAGTGCAGTCAACATAAAAGATTTTGATAGACAACATGCAACATGGCTTCAAAAGAATGTGTGTTGTTTGTGAAACAATTGTTGCTATGATATGTTTTTTTATTTATGCAATCATATTTATTCTATTATATAACTGTAGATATACTTATTACAATTTATTTCTATGTTTGTAGATAGAACATGAAGAGGCAGAAAATAAAAGACAAGTTGATCATAAAAACATTAGGTTAAATAACCAAAGTACAATATCGCCTACAAGTGATGAAGAAATGAGGCATGCAAGCAGCTCGAGCGATGACAACAATTCAAGTGATGACTGGCAATCAATATAATTGAATGTTATTGTAAGTTGTATGTTTTGGAATATTTGTCTATGAAAATCAAGGATTTTGTTTAATGCACTTGACATATTGTCCCAATTACATGAGGACATGTTACCAATAAGTGTAACAATTACATATTGGTTGCATTTTGATTATTGTGGACCTTTATGTTGTCCCATTTTGTATGATGATGGGTCTCTTATTCATATATAATAAAACGGGTTTATTATTTTATTGCATTGTCAAATGTTGTAAAATGTTGCATTGTTGATTAATTAATATATGGATGATTTACATTATTACAAATAATAGAATTGTAATCTGTTGGATAATGCATTGATGCAATCATTATATCAAAACACAATAACAAAAAAATTAAAATCAATATTATTATAAAAAAATATTTGATTTTGAGATGATTAATTGAAATTTTGTAAAAAACAACTAATTAAATTATATACATATCGATACATTGCATTCTTTTGAACTCACTAAATGTTGTGTGCCATAAAATAGACTGATCCAGATTATTTGGAGAATGACATGAAGACAAAAATATAATTAATATATAACAAGGAAATACACAGAGATCATGCGAAGAACACGGAAATATAGTGAAAACCAACTTCTATTAATGAACAAGAGAGAAAAACATTGTAGAATACAAACTGGCAGAATGGGGTAGCCTATCTCTAAAACGAAAGAGATGTTGGTTACGCTTCATCTGCAACAAGTTTTACATCACACTCCATTGCATGCTTAAAGGACCTCCTTCACCTCAATTATATATGAGAGAGTGAGAGTAGAACAATTCCCATGATGCATGTGGGATGAATTGGACTAAGTTTATAAAATGTCATAGACATGTAAAACACTAGGACTTCTCGGGTGGTCACCCATCCTAGTACTACTCTAGCCTGAGTGTGCTTAACTGCGGAGTTCTAATGGGATCCAGTGCATTAACGCTATGTTGTAGGGATGTACATAAGACCGCTAGGAAATCATTACATGATGTATGCAATTAATAAATGAAGATGACATTACATTCCATTCCCCATCAAAAGGGTGAATATCATGGTTTATCAAAACCACTGGCTCAAAATGGTGATTCAGTGGAAAAGGTGGATGGCCACGGAGATCCATATGTATCATTCCTCCCTCGTTAGGAAGCAATGGTCCCCATTGTGTCAAGTTCCCTTGGGATACGGGGAGACTTCTGCTAGACCTGAAACTTGGTGCGTTGCTTGCCTTGTTGAAGAAGTTGTCATGCTTAGCTTGTTGAAGGCTATCATGAACCTGTTGTTGGAGGAGTTGGATACGTTCAACCAATCTAGTTGCATGATCTACCTGAGTGTGGGAGGACTCTGTCGGTGAATATGTAGCATGAAGAGTATGAAGGGTTTTGTTATAACCTTGCTTAACTGGGTAGTGTGGAGGCACCCCCATAGGTGCAACAAGAACATCTTGGTACTCTTCTAGAATCTTGTCGATCTGATTCTGCTGGATAGAAAGGTATTGGGATGAGGCTGCAATGGTTGTAGTGTACTTTTGTTCACCTTCTGATCGGATTGTGAAGAGGCTAAACTTTGCAGTATGAGAGACTACTTTGTGGCATTGTTTTGGGGGGACAATAGTCGAAACTACCTCTGGTATCATGTATAGTTGACCCTCCAAAGTAACAATGATGCTACGGGGTTGAGACTCATAAAAAACATGACGCCTCCACATATATGGTTGTCCTAATAGAACATCACAAACTTCCAGTAGAGCAACATCATACAATACCTCATCCTTGAAGGGCTTGATGTCATAGGACATGCGACACTGCTGGCTGACACGAAGATCTTGACCCTGGTGAAGCCACCCGATTTTATATGGCTATGGGTGTGGTGTTGTTGGAAAATCCAACTGCTTGATAACCTCTGCTGAGATGATGTTCTTTTGGCTTTCGCTATCAACAATAAAATGCAGTGGGGTCCCCCTTCACCCACATCTGTGAATGGAAGAGTCACTTCCCCTCCTTGAGATCCTCTTGTGGTTGGATTGTTGCAGTTGTGACAGTAGCAGTGGGTTTTGCATCAATGATCTCTCTCCTTTTCTTATTTTTTGAATCAGGGTCCAATTCGAGGTTCGGCTCTTTGTCTTTGAGCTTGGCCACCAACGACTGCATTGAGCGACATCCATCAGTGTTGTGCCAAGGGTTGTTGTGGAACTCACACCACTTTCTGGTGTCTTTCTTAGACTTCCCATTACCCTTCCTTACTTGCATCTAGGGATGGCTCTCTTAAGGTTGGCCTTCCTTTGCTTTGTCCTTCATTATGTGAATTAGAGTTTCCTTTGCCATGCTTCTCCCACTTACTCTGCTACTTGAATTTCTGCTCAATTTTGACTGCATATCGATAAGCATCTCCCAGTGAGGAGATGTCCAAGAAATACATCTATGTTTGGATGTACCTGTGTAGACCATTGTTGTACTTCAGAACCAGGTGTCACTCGAAGTTTTTGATGCCCAACTTTGAGCATAAGGTATGAAATATGTTGGTGTACTCTGGCACTATCTGGTCTCTTTTCTGATGCAGAGTTGTCTATCTCATGTATTGGTCATCATTGTTTCCTACAAGGTAGAAATCCTTCTTTAGGGAATCTATTAAGGCCACCCAAGTGGGTTCTCTTCCCAAATAGTGTAGATTCATCTGCAATGTACCTCTCCCAATAACCTTCCCACCCAGCTCTTGCATGGGGAAGGGCTTAAAGGAGTGCGAAGGTGATCTTTTCACTATCGAAAGTTTTTTGGACACAACAATAAACTTCTAGTAGATTCAACCATTTTTCTAGAGCATTTGCATCTATCTCGCCTTCAAATAAGGGGATATCAAAATTGACTTGTACCTTGAAGGGTGTCGCACTTGCAAAATGGATTATTATTGAAGATGCCTCGACCACCGTCATTGGTAGTCTTCAAAGGATCTGAGCAAAGTTGTCCATCATTTTGTTCCTCTGTCGCACGAGGGCTTCCTCGAGCAACGTCTTGAAAGGATCTCCTGCTTTGTCATCTCTCTTTTCTTCTACCATGGGAGGTCGCTTGGGCTGGCAAGAGCAGTTGTCCTCAAGTGAAATTAGCTCGAGACCCAACTCTCTATACCCTTACCTCGTCGGGTACCTTCTCTAAGAAACGTCAAGGAGCAGCTTACTCTGATACCACTAATCCAGATTATTTTGAGAATGACATGAAGACAAAAATATAACCAATATATAACAAGGAAATACATAGAGATAATGCAGAGAACACATAAATATAGTGAAAACAAACTTCTATTAATGAACAAGAGAGAAAACATTGTAGAACACAAACTAGCAGAATGGGGTAGCCTATCTATGAAACGAACGAGATGTTGGATATGCTTCATTCACAACAAGATTTACATCACACTCCATTGCATGTTTAAAGGGCCTCCTTTACCTCAATTATATATGAGAGAGTGAGAGGAGAACAATTCCCATGATGCATGTGGGACAAATTGGACTAAGTTTATAAAATTCCATAGGCATGTAAAACATTGGACTTCCCGATCGGTCACCCATCCTAGTACTACTCTAGCATGAGTGCGCTTAACTGCAAAGTTCTAATGAGATCTGGTGCATTAACGTTATGTTGTAGGCATGTACATAAGAACACTAGGAAATCATTACATGATGTTTGTAATTAACAAATGAAGATGACATTACATTACATTCCCCATCAAAAGGGTGAATATCATGGTTTATCAAAACCACAGGCTCAAAATAGTGATTTAGTGGAAAAGGTGGATGGCCACTGAGATCCATCTGGATCATAGACATCGGTGCGTTTTTTTTAGTCATATGGATCGATGCCTATTAATTACATTGAAACACTGGTGCTAAAAATTGTGAAAAAACATCTTTACTTTAAACGACATAACATATGATTATATTTATCGTTTTAAAATATTATGGTGTGCATGATTACAATACACACAAGTGCTTAGTAACAAAGAATGGCATCGACATCTCACCTCAAATGTTTGAAATTTCGCTTCCCTCTAGTGCAAATGGTAATAGCACTGGTGCATACAAATTATACGAGCATCAGTGTGCCATGAAACAAAAAAGAATGACCCAATGCGTAATATTTATATGAGCACCGGTGCAGAATATAACAAGAAAAGATGGAACTGGTGCGTAATAATTATACGAGCACTGGTACTTTTAGGTTTATGTACTCGCCGGTGTGTGTTACTTAAATACACACCAATGCATGTTACCAATACGAGAACCGGTTTTCAAAAAAACAAACCTTTGTTAAAACCTCTGCCTACCCAATTTTTCTTAGTTATGGGAGCATTCATTAAAACCTCCGTTATGAATCGCAGAGGGTTTTTTTTTTAATTTTAATCAATCTTGTAACACTAAAATCTTCGTTGCATGGTGTTTTCCTTGTAGTAGGGTGATAATGTGTTGAAAAAGGTTGATTTGGCATGTTTACAATAAACCTTTAAAAGGGAAATTGAAGATAAAATGAAAAAGTTAATGAATCATAAGATGAAAAGTGGATGGATCAAAAGATAGAAGTTGAAGACGGAATAGAAAAAGCGATCAATCAAAATATGAAACGATTACAAAACTCCATGGAAGCCATGCTCTTACATACCCTGAATGAAAGGTTCTCTAAAAGTGATATTATGACCCAAAGAAATCATAAAAATAAGGATAACAAAATTGTTGAACCCGAGTCACATATGGGGAAGATTTCAACACATTTGGAGAACACGAAGATTGAGTCCTAGGATCATTATCATTTATCACTCAAAGATCCACATCATTAGGTGTTTAACTTGGGATCAAGTAACTACTTAATTCCCAAGATAAATAGCATGAAGTTTGATGGCAAAGATCCTATAACATGAATATTCGAGATGGAACAATTCTTTGATCTACACCAAGTTCCAACTTTACAAAATGTAACTCTTGCATCCTTGTGTTTAGAATCCAATCAATTTTTCTGGTACCAATGGTTTTGTGAAAGAAAAAAGAATTGTGTTGTCTTTTGGTACATTTTTACATATGAATTGATAGCACATTATGGGGATATTAAGAGCAACACATTCTTTAGTAAATTAAGAAATATACGACAAAGAGGTCCAATTACAAAGCACATTAAACAATTTCAAAAAGTCGAGTCTCATAGTGAAAAACATTCTAGAGGATAATTTGTTAGATCTCTTTATGGGCACTTTAAAGGAGAGCATTCAACATGAGGTGCATCTCTTGGAACCTAAACCCCTGGAGTATGCTCTCAATGTGGCAAGGAAATTTGAAAGTAAAAATATGGCTACTAGAAGGGTGGCCACTAAAAACTGTAGAGAGCACCATATTCCTTCTTCTATCCTCACTCAACCTACAAGGTTGACACCTCAGCAGGAAAGAAGAGAAACAGGACTATGTTTCAATTATGATATCAAGTACAATAAGGGGCATGAGCGTTGTGAGAGGAAATTATTCTAAATAGATTGTGAAGAGGAAGAAGATCGAGAGTTGGAACTGTCCCAAGATATAGAAATAAAAGAGACTACTTCAACAATGCCTTGCCATGCATTGTTTGGCATCAACACTCATCGAACTCACAAGATATAAGGATATATCAAAAATAAAAAGGTAATAATGTTGATTGGCTCTAGTAGCACCCATAACTTTATTAACTGCAAATTAGACAAACTTCTCAATTGCTTTATATATCCAACACCAAATTTCCAAGTAATGATTGCAGATGGAGGTATCCAATACCTTACCCCATGGATGTTTCCTTGACGAAGTGTGAGGGTTTTACCACATAAAATNATTAACTGCAAATTAGACAAACTTCTCAATTGCTTTATATATCCAACACCAAATTTCCAAGTAATGATTGCAGATGGAGGTATCCAATACCTTACCCCATGGATGTTTCCTTGACGAAGTGTGAGGGTTTTACCACATAAAATCTTTGTGTCTTATGAATGTGTGCCTCCTTAGTTTATTTCTAGTGTTGTGCTTTATATATTTTTCTCTTTCAAATCCCAACAACTGGTATTAGAGAGAAGGTGAAGCAGGTGACTGAGAAGTCTATCAAAGCACTAGCATGAGGAAGGGTTGAGGTTTGTTCGTGTCACCCGTGGAAGTGGAGCCTAAGTCTTCTATTGAGGGAAACTCTGCACACACACGTAGAGGAAGAGTCGCCCCATTTTTTGGTGGAAGAGTCGCGGGTAGGTTGTAAACTCTTGTGAAGTTCATGGAGATTGAAAACCGTGAAGAGTAGGCCAAGTTCAGTCCAATGTTTTGAGGAAGCCACACACAATAAGAGGTCTGGATTCGACAGTGGATAAGCCATGATGGAGGAATTTTTCATGGATTTTTTTGTGTCTAGAGATCTGTGCGCAGAAGTCCGAGTAATATATATGTTTTTTTAAATATGTCAAATTGAAATATATATTGAGCAAATCTCGTGGAAGACACAAAATTATTTTTTATGGAAGTTTGAAGGTGCATAT
>SNQJ01S0118148.1:14485-31930 GCA_010110895.2 Picea sitchensis
TTTTGCCTCTATATTTCTCAAAAAAACTATTGAGAAATCCAAGAGATCTTCAAAACTGTCTTCAATACATATAAAAAACTAAACCAAAACTGGGAATTTGTCTTCTTGTCCACTTATATACATTAATTCCATCAAAACATTATCGTGTCCTGTGTTTATGACCAAAAAAAGAACATTATGAATCTAGAACAAAGAGATTCTATCGGCTTGGACCGTGATTCCTTCAACCACCTCCTCAAAATAGAGACACCCTAGATGGCATATCAAAGCTTGTTTGGATAGATGATCGACGACATGGTTGAAAATTCTATGAACATGTATGAAATTGAGTTTTTCAAAATTATCTTGTAGCTTTCTGATTCCCTCTTGCCATGGCCTGAGATATAAATAGTTCAATCTTGAAACATCTTTTATCCAATCAATAGTTGATTCGAAATCACCCGCAACCATCAAACTGCTCAATGAAAACAATGAAGCAAGATGTAACAGTCCCCATAAACTTGGAAGTTCAGCTTTCATATTGGATCCTTCTCCTCCAACAAAATAAGCTTTGCAAGTGTGGATGCTACTAAATTTTAGGTATAATCCAATACCACACATGTTCCCTGTGGCAACACCATCAAAGAAACCTATTGGTGAATCATCAAAATAGATAGGGCTTAGGATATAATCCAACTTTTCAGGCTTTATCTCATCTTGAATTTCCTGGATAGAAAGAAATATTTTTTTTTCTATGGCTGAATCTTGTCTAACCCAGTTATCAAATAACTTCTTATTCCTATACTTCCAGATGCCCCATATCACAAGGAATGGAATATGTCTCAACCTTGGGTATTTGATAAACCATTTAAGGAGATTGTCTTCCAATCCCTGATCTCCCCAATCATCGTGGATCATCATATGTGAAAGGGTCTCTTTCAAAATAAATTTAGATACACTGCAATGTATAAAGAGATGGTCTGCCGAGTCTTCAACATTGAGGCATAAGCTACAAGCATTAGGCCCGATGTCTCCTCTGCGTTGATAATTGATCCCTGTAAGAATACTTTCCATCAAACATAACCATATAAAACATGTAATCTTACTCGGGACTTTTACCTGCCATATAGCTTTGAACCACCATCGACTTTCTCCTTTTAAATTTGAATATAATAAGGACCGGTAAGTTGATTTGACAGAGACAGTTCCTGAAGCCCGGTTCCAAGACCAGACGAGTTCGTCACTGGACGCATTTAAGGAAATGCCATTTTTTCGGAGAGTGAGGATGAAATTGTCCCATTCCACAACTAGTTCACTGGAAAGCTTGAGATGAATAGAATCTATCCAAGCTGTTGTGGTAGTTGATTTATTTATGAGAGCAACTTGGGCAAGAGAAAAAATATTCATATTGTAAAGATGTGAAATAAGGGGAGGTGATAGAAAACACTGATCATTACCTTTAACAAAGGCATCCAGGCCTAATGAAATGAGTTTACCACAACCCACAATCCAGGCCATCCACCTTAGTAGGATAGGCATCGTGGTCATAAGGTTTCTCCAAATGATCGAATCAACAAAGAATTTAAATTCATTTCTTTTAATCCAAGAAGAAACATCAATACCTTTGAGATATTTTTTCTGCAACACTGTACTCCATAAACCATCGCCAAAAATACCCCGCCAACATGATTTTGCAGCTAGGGAAAGTGAAAACCATTTTAAGTTTCGTAAACCCCAACCTCCGAGTTCCTTTGGTAGCGCGATCTTTTGCCAATTTGATAGGTGGAAACCATTATGTTTTTTGGCACCCCTCCAAATAAAGTTTGTAATCAACTGCTTGATTATGTGCAAGGTGGTCGTTGGAATTTTGACCAAACTAAGCCAATACACTAGAATGCTCTACAGAACTGCTTTAGCTAAAACAAGTCTGCCTCCAAGGGAAAGCCATCAGAGCGCCCAACTATCGATTCTCTTCTCAATTTTTTGACTTATCCAGTTCTAGTTGGTTACCCTATGATTATTCGCCTTGAGGAAGTATCCAAGGTACTTCATCCCTTCCTCGAAATCAAGCAACTGTATGTTAAAAACTGTCCTCAATTTACTTACTAGCTCCGAGTCTATGTTCTGTGCTAGGAAGCAAGACTTATGACAGTTGAGGAACATACTAGAAGCTTTACAAAAAATTCTTAAGAGTGTGTGTAAGAGATACCATTCTTCAAAATTTTGATCCCCCAATATGAGGACGTCATCAACGAACAACAAGTGTGATATGTAGGTCTCGACAACTACCTTTAGTCCTTTGAAAGAACCATTTGCTACTGCCTTTTTTATCTGTCTACTTAGGCATTCAATTACAAGAAGAAACAACAGTGGGGAGAGAGGGAATCCATGCCTCAACCCTCGATGGATTTTAAAAAAGGAGGTAGGAGATCCATTTATAAGTAATGTCATACTTACATTTGTAACACAAGCCATGATCCATTGTGAAACTTCCCATTTTAGTCCTATCTGGGTGAGAAATAATTTCAGAAATTGCCAACTAACATAATCATATGCCTTTTTTAGATCCAATTTAAGAATGCTAGAACTTATTTTCTTCATTTTCGCTGTGTGGAAGCACTCCCGGGCTAAGCCTACAACATCATAAATCAACATGTCCTTCAGTAAACCGAACTATTCTTGAGATAGACATGAAGCCAACTTATCCTTAATGTGGTTTGCAATTATCTTGGAGATCACCTTATATGCAAAGTAACATAATGCTATGGGCCTGAACTCATTAAAGGAGGTAGGTTTGCTCACCTTTGGAATAAGTTCAAAGAAGGTAGCATTTAATGCACCTATAATGTAGCCTGCAATTCTGAATTCCTCAACGACCAGTAGAATGTCTTTCCCCATGATGTCAAAGAAGGTATGGAAGAGCTCTTGGGTCCACCTATCCGGGCTAGGGCTCTTCTCTTTTGGCATTTTGTTAATGATAATATCTAGTTCTTCAATGGAGACCGGTTTCCCTATTTCTTCACTCTCCGCATCAAAGAACATTCTAGGAACATCTTTTAAAATATGAAATTGATTTCTCATGTCTTCCACCTCAGGGGTACCAAATTGAGATTGAAAAAAATTATATGTGGATTCCTTTATCTCCGATTCATTGGATAGAATCACCCCATCATCAGTTGTAATGTCCCAAATTCTGTTTTGGATCCTCCTCTATGTAGCATATTTATGAAAAAAATTGGTGTTCTTATCCCCTTTCTGCATCTAGAGAGCTCGGCTCCTAAGCCTCCAAGTTGATTCTTCAATAGCTATTTTTTTTTCTTTTCTAGTCTTTAGAGCTCTTAATAGGCTTATTTCTTCTTGATTGAAAATTTGAGACAGACAGCTCTCAAAAAGATCAGTCATTTTTGCTTCAATTAGAGATAGGTCTGAATGTAGTTGTTGTTTTTTCTTTGTCTGCCATCTAATCACCTTCTGCTTTAGTACTTTTAATTTTTCACACAGCAGGACACAAGAGGAGTTGTTTGTCCAATGCTCCATAGAAAACCATGTCGATTTTACAAGTGAAATAAAATCTAGGTCTGATAACCAAGAACTATTGAATTTGAAAGGTGCACAATCCTTCCGACAGGAAAAAACAATCTGCAGACAAATCAGATGATGGTCCGATATTGTTGAGTTTATATTCCAGGATCTGTAAAAACTCCGACTGGTTATAAGGTTCCCGTCCAAAAGGAAATGATCTAATCGTTTGGAAATTCCATACTAGCCTGCCCTACCATTACGCCAAGTCGGGGTCAAGTGTGAGGGGGAAAGATCCACCAGTCCAGTATCCTGTAGCATATTGACAAAAAAATCATCCAGTGGATCGGCTCTTGTGGAACTGCCCCACACTTCTTGGGTAGAAAGTGTAAAATTGAGGTCACCTCCAACAATGAGGCCCTGTTCTGCTAGAAGTATAGAGTCTATAATAGGCTGCCAAAAACTTTCTCTGTCCTTGTATGGAGTGTAGAAGTTTAGTAGTTTGACTCTTTCTGCTGAGTGTTTGAATCTGCGCTCCAAAAATATACCTGCATAGGTGCCACAAGCATATAAATTAGCCTTATCAGAATTGCAGCCAACAAGAAGGCCGTCTGATCTTCCATTAGGTTCCAATCCCACACAATTCCAGGAAGGTAGGCATTTAATAAAAAGTCTCTTAGCCTTTTTTGAATCCACAAGGTTTTATTGCAAAAAAACAACATCATGAGAGGTATTTAAGAGTAACATCTTGAGAGAGGCGAGTTTTGAGGGTCCTCCAAACCCTCATAAATTAAGGGAGAAAATAATCATAGATTAACCCCAGTAATCAACGAGCCTGATCTAAGGGCCGAAGACAAGGGGATCTCGGATGAAGTACTCATGGTTAAATGAACAGAGCTAGAGGAGGGGAGTGGGGACTGGAGAAGAGGGGAAAGACGTCCTTCGAAAACTCCTGGAGGTTTCTTTTGTAATCGGGGTCTGGGTTTCTTCCGGATGGTGACATTTGTCCTAGAAACAGTAGGAAGGTCCAAAGAAGAGGTGCTAGTGATTGATAGGGCTACCGGGGAGAAGGATTCAACAATCTTGGTGTAAAGTGAAGAGAAGGAAGCAGGCGGGGGAGGAAAGGAAGGAACAAAGGGGTTATTTAAAGGAAGTAGAGATCCTTCAATCGTAGTCAGAAGGATCTGACCTAGAGGCGCACTAGAAGGTTCAAGGTTGGGAGGATCTAAATCCATCCCTGTCATCTCAAAAGAGGGGGGTGGAAGGTTCAGGGAGGTGGGGATTAATGATTTGTCATCATCCCTACTCTCAGATGCGGGTCCTGTGCTACAGATCAGATCTTTTAATTTCCACATTAGTAAATCCCATAAGTTGCAAAAATTTCCTTATACCCACTCCTCATTGTCACGCAGGTAGTCCTCCTCATTTATAGATAATTTGGAAAAGAAAGAAGGGTAGAAAAAATGCATCTTACCTAGAAAGGTGTTCGGACCTGTGGGTGGATGACATGTTGGTGAGGCCTGGTGCGTAGTGTCTAAAATAGAATCCACAACTTCCCCAGGCCTATATCCAGTCAGACAAGAAACCTTTAAGTGTCCAGGCAACCCACAAAGATCTCATCGGAAGGACTCTTTCTAATAGTCAAGTTGTTGGGACAACACCCGTTCTCCAAAGTTTACTTCGACAGAAGCAGACAAACCCTTATCCATGTCGAATTCCACCAGGACCCAGGCTGTACGCTTGTTACTCCACCTCAAGGAAGTAGAGTCAAAGTAAATGAACTTACCGATGGAGTTGGCAATGGATTAAAAAATGTCCGTAATAGAGTATTCAATGGAGAATTCTGGAAGAAGCATCCACAAATTTATTCAAGAGAAGACTTCTGAAAAAGGGTTGAAGTCTGCGTACCAACGTTTAAGAATTACAATGCCGTCGTCGAAAAGCCAAGGAGAATCTAAAATGAGCAGGAGGTCCTCTTCGGAAAGGAAATGGAACACCAACTAGTGGTTGGACAACATACTGAACCTGGGGCAATACCCGACCAAGGGTTTCCAATGCTGAAAACCCCAGTGCTCGNCGTCGAAAAGCCAAGGAGAATCTAAAATGAGCAGGAGGTCCTCTTCGGAAAGGAAATGGAACACCAACTAGTGGTTGGACAACATACTGAACCTGGGGCAATACCCGACCAAGGGTTTCCAATGCTGAAAACCCCAGTGCTCGACTTGAGATTTGTTCAATCTAACATAAAAGAATTTTCCTATCAGGCCTTTCTCAGACAGACTCATGACCCTATCTAAAGAAAAATCCTTCTCGATTACGCACTATGAGGAGGTTTTCCTAACCTTCAAACTATTTTGTTTGCGTCGCTGTCTAGCTGCCTGGCTAGCGAAACGATTGTGTCCCTCTATCAGCCTGTGAACTCTTGGGTTGGACACTAGGAGGCAGGGAGGAAGAAGTAACTATATAATGTCTGGAGGCATGTGGAAAACTAGGAAGCTCACCTGTAGATTCATTTAGTGAACCAGTTGATGCTCCTGGTAAAAGCCCCTCCATCCTAAAAATTGCACTGGATTCCGATAGAGCCTTGGGAGAACGGCGAGGTTCTGCATTGAAGCTCGTTTCCACACAATAGACAGTAGGCGAAATGGAAGGTTTTTGAGCCAAGAGAACCTTAGAGGGAAAGTGAAAGGGCGGATCTCGAGGCACAATATTGGCACACTTCTTATTGACAGAGCTTGTGGCCTGCACATGGCCTGCCCCAATACTAGGAAATCGAGAGTCCACCACCTGTTTGAGGGTGACATTGGAAAGAATTTTTGGTAGGCCTACTGTCAAGGGATTACCAGGGTTCTTGTGTATGCAATCATAAAGGATACAGTACGTTTCATTCTCTAGGAAAAGACCCTCCCTAGCCTAGAGTTCGTCTTCATCCACCCAGGAGGTGTCTATGTGGCTGGCCATGCTGTCACTGCATAGGCTTGTCATGCTCTTATCTAATTGAATATATGTTATGTATGCACGTGAATTTGAATAATCGTTCATTGAATTTTGCAAGATCATGATTCAAGATTGAGTTTGAATGCACAAGATATTCCACCAATCCAAAATGTCGCAAACTCTTATCAAGAGAAAGATATCGCAGACAGATGTTTGATGAAAATGGATAATTAATTTACCCTGCTAATTGTAACATGCCATCTTCCAACAACTAGCTTGGTTCAATGCTATTACACCATGAATTATATATCTTTTATGACACCCCAGTAGTTTGTGGTAGTTCAAAATGTAAAGGGTTGAAGGAGAACCCTCAATGTCTCATATTGTCCCATTATATTAATGATCGGCTACCCAAATTTGATGGTCTTGTTGGAATTGTGACAACAATGAAATTTGTTGGTTCACTTAATGATGCCAATTCATATAACAGTGGCAGTTCATGTAGAAGAAATTATATATCTATGTAGCCCCAAGATGCATTTGACAACTTTTTTAATCTTGTTGTGGGAAGATTGTGATCTTTACCTCTAAGCAATAAGAATACCGATACCTTGCCCCATGGATGTTTTATTGGCATATTATTAGGGTTTTACCACGTAAATTCATGTCTTGTTTAATGTAGTTTATGTTATCTTGTTTTACCTTTCCCGTTATTTTCTTTGCAATTAATTTGTGTTGTAATCTATATCTCTTTTGTGGGCTCATGCGTTTCCAACAAGTGGTATTAGATCYCGAGGTTGGGTTGGACTCTCTAGCGAGAGTGGTCTGAGATGGATTCTTTATTTGGTCGTGGATATGAAGAAATGGATACAACTATTTGCTCAAGTGGACAATGGAGCATGTGTTGCATTGGTTGAAGAGGTGCTAATTTTGGAGGAAGGCATTCCATGTGAAATCGATGAAAGTATTTCTTCTCACGATGATTGTATGGTACATAGTGATGCCATATGAATCCAAGATATGAATTCCATGCACAAACATAAAAGATCAAATTGGTAGGATCTTGRGTTTTGGGTGAAAAGTGGTCCCTAATGAAGAGAAGGCACAATSTATGTTGAACAAGTTTATGACATTCAATAACAAAGAGAAGAAGAAGCCTAAGGAGAGGCTTACTTTTCTAGCCTCAAAGTATCGTGATATCSTAGAGGTAGAMAAATGAAGGCAACAAATATTCCAAGAGATTGGACRGAAGTTCATGGAGATTCATAACCCAGGCCTCGGTGAACATCGCCTTTGAGACCTCAACGACGAAATCAACAATTTGATTAGGGAAAAGGGGCATTGGGAAGCTTGAATTGTAGATCGTGGTAGTTTTATCTATGCCAAAGTAGGGGCCAAGATCGCGGAATGGGAAGGTATTGAGGTTGATGTGTCTAGTTCCATTGACAAGGGCCCCGATTACAGATATTTTGTGGATGCAAATTCCTCCCTGACATCAAAGAGTTATTCGATAATCCCCTCAAGGCCAAGAAGAGGAGGTCTAGGTATGAGATTTATAGGAAACTTGATGTTAGTTATTATGGCTACATGGATGATGAGGACAGTATCTTGGAGAACGTTGAGTGACCCATGGAGGAAGAGATGTGGGCCATAGTGTTGAGGGAGTGGTAGAGGATCGATTATGACAAGAGGGAGGCTAGGTAGAGGTGCATCGGTGCAGTTGATTCTCTAGAACACACCGACGAGTTTATTTCAAAGATGGTGCCTCTTCTAAGATGAGAGGCATAGGTAATATAGTGTGCAGTGTGTAGTATTGAGCGTTGTGTTGTGTAGTTTTTAGATGCATCACTAGCGGTGCTTCCTGTAAATTCATAGGACACACCGTTGAGTCCGCGGTGAGCAGAATCCATGAAGCGCACCGCACAAAATTTATTTATTTTTAAATGTAAAAAGGCCAAATTTATGACCAATTTAAAATTTTGATTTGATGAAATTGAAAATAAGGAGGCAACAAACAATTTACTTGGTCTCTTCTCACCCGAAGAGGCATGGTTTCCCTGTAGAGAAAAAATGAAAATGTGCATTGTTTTCCAAAATTCAAAAATGTATGGATTCTATCAATGAAGCTATTGAACCAAGGAATCAATGCTATAGAGCACTACAAACGGGGTGGTCATAGAAGAAGTATGAGAACTAGTGCTTGTGTGAGTGGTTGGAAGAACAAAAGGAAATACAATAACAAAATTCACTTTGGTAAAAATTTTTATTTTACCTTATCGTGATGCGCTCAATAGTAAGACACATTGGTTTGTTATGTAGCACCAATACACACTGGCATGCTTTATTTGTCTTACCCTATCAAGGTGCGCCATATAGTAAGACGCACCAGTTGTATTTTTGGCTATATGTTAAAAAACTCGAGGCTATAGTACTATTAAGTGCATCGTTATTGTTGTTCGATGCACCACTATTGTATATGCACCAGGGCGGTTAAGTTTTTCCAACGCACCAAAAATGTTTTTTGGTTTATTTTTATTTTTATAACCAATTGTTATAACCTGGTCTAGTGCGTCCTTCTTACATGCAAGAGTGCTCTTAGTTTAGTGTGGAACACCGATATGCATTTTATTTTATTTTTAAATAAAAAATGATGTTTTATCATTTTATATCAATAATGGTTATCAATGTGCCTTATTAGTTCAACATCGAGGCACTATGTTTGTGAGAGCATTGGTGTGTTTTTCCAATTTAGGCACACTAAAGTAAAAACATCCACAAAAAACTCTAGTTACTCACCTCCACTATAAATAAAGAAGTTATAAAATTTTCAAGGGGGTTCTGTAAAAACCTCCACTACAAGGTGTTCTCCTTGTAGTGCCCATTTAATTGAACTGGTTCATCAAATGGGATGAGTTCTCTCGAGGTTTAGTAGATGTATAATTTTTCCACCACCATTTTAAAGCCATGATTTGGAGATTGTTATGCAGGTTGAGCTTGTGTCGAATATAAATATGAGATTTCTGCACCTCTGAGTCTGAAATCTTGGTCCATGGTATCTTGACATGTCTTCTCTATAGTGCCATGGGTTTGACTAAATTCTAATGTGCCAAGAAAAAATTATGGTAACTTTACTAAAACTTTTTTATTTTGTCCATTTCAGGAGAGAAAACTTGTATGGATTGCCACATGTCCAAATTTTCAGCTCTACTTTTAAAATTTGACCTGAAATACTATGGCGCATACTATATTCAATATAACCGGTGGCACTCAATTTGGATTTTTCTAGAATCATATACGACTATTTTATCCAAAACATCCATTTCAGACTAGTTTTAGAACTAGTAAAAAACCATATCTTCCACAACATGTAGCTTGAAAAGTGTAGTGAAATAGAGTCTATTTTGTTTACCATAGGTAGTTCAGTATGTTGTCTCAAGCTCCCAAAAATTTTGTTGTGTGAAACTTCCCAATAACAAAATTATAACAAAAATTCCAAGATGACTCATTTGAAGGAGCCAAACCCAAAGATCATATGCTTTGAAACCAAATGTTATGCACCAAACACCCAAGTCTCATAAAAATAGAAAGAGAAGTAACTTCACACGTTGATAATTTGAGAGAGAGTGAATGCGAAGCCTCTTCAAGGGGACAACCTCCTTTTACAATATAAAAAACGAACGAGATGAGATGATCTCTAAGACTAGGTCTTTTTGGTATATAAAGGAGACAAAGGGTACAATTACAATTGAAGGGTCTAGTTGACAGATAAGGAAAACACTAATATAAAAATATAAATGTATTAACTCATTATCCAGATCTTAACAATTGACAACTAATTTATGATAGGTTTTGCCACATTAAAAAAAGAAGAAGCAAAACATGACATACAATTTTCTAATGGTGCATTTGGAGTACACCAATGCACCAATTAAGATACATGAAAAAACAAAACAAAACAATACAATTAATTTTCATGGTGCACTGCAATGTCGATACACTAGAACAATGTTAGTAACGATGTGGAAGCACCATACGATCTCGATAACAAGCCTTGACTAGGTGCCWTTATGCAACTACGATGTGTCTATTATAGTTGTGTGCATTGGCAATTTGGAACATGTTAATGTGAATGTGACATGTTAGTGGTGAATGTAACTACCAAAGACACACTAGGAATGTGTAAAGGCTTGCAACCATGTCCTAATAGTTGGGTTGTATTATGTCGATACACTAATAGTCATCGCATACACCACATGGCACTTTGATATTATGTGTATGTACCATATGATACTAGTACCAAGTTGTGAAATCCTACATAATTGCATCTTGTTTGTGTCGATGTTATTTGAGTGCACCACAAACTTGGAAACAAATTTACATCCATGCCACATTATTGTTAGATCATACATGCGCAAATGTAGGTGATCACGCCTTGACACTTGAACCATACCATGATAGTGATCTTGTAGTAACAATGCACACCATTTTGGTTATTCAACACTCTTTAGATGCACCATCTAGCAATGGTGGAAAGTGATGTGTCCATGCCTACGCATGACTTCAATGCATCTATGTTAGGGGCGTGCTTTGCAAAAACCGCACATCCCATTGTCATGGTAAAACATTAGTAATGCATGTCACGACACATGTTGTATTAGACATATGCAAGGGCAAGGATCCATGGAATGGAAACTGTACCATATTGTAGTGATGCCCCTTGTTCTTCTAGCTACACTAGATGATATTAGGGCTTTTATAAAGTGAGAGCATGATAATGCTCCATTTATTTTGTAAAGGATAATGACACATTGATTGTAAAGGATAATGACACATTGATACGCCATAGCATGTTAAAATGAGGATGAAGCATCAATAACCGTTAAATTTGTAAATTGTCATGGAGCACCAACATTTTTCGTATGGAATAATGCACCAAGCTAGATGAATGATATTTTGTTATTAAAATAATTATTAATGATTTACAATTCTAACCATTTTTTATGTCAGTGAATTTCTACTTAAGAATTACTGGATGATGCGAGCATGTGAATCACAAGTGAGGAAACAAGAGATATTTCTAAGCCCCATTATAGATGACATACATTCTCTCCTCATGGATATTGTCCTTCTCAAATATTTTGAGGAGGCTACATCCATAAAGGTGAAGAGTGACTTCCTGAGATGGTTTATCCAAGTTTGGGATCAAGGTAAAAAATCATTTATCGTTGGGGAAGATACTTGGTTCACCTCAACAAAGGATGATATATATTGCATTACTAACTTATTCGAGAGGGAGTAAGAGGCTCTTGGATTCCCTAATATGCCTTCATACCCTCATGGAGATGTATATGGAACAAGTTATCAAGTATGTTGAATATATGACTTCTAACACATGAGACTTCAGAGTAAGGGGTGTTGGTGTAGCATTTGTTCCTTTTAGCATCAGTACATACAAGGTGTTAGCCTTATCCTCAGGCCTTGTCCATTATCCTCAATGATGCACAACATATATATTGTACACTACTCCAATATGTCAACCAACTCCTTAAGCATCAAACTCTTTCTAGGTGGAGTCATATATCTTTTAGATGTTTTCTCCTTGCATTGGACTTGGCTCATTTCTCTAAAGGTTCAAGGAAGGTTGGATCCCCATTCAGAGCAAAATTTTGGTATCTATTTTTTAATMGGTTTACACCCATTCTAYAAAACTAGCCAAACATAYTTTCGAAACATARTGTCTTTTGTATTCGAGTTCTTCTTTGGGCAATTTTCATTCCTTGTGGTGCTTGTTGATGTTGTAARCACTATATCACATTTTCTAGATAGCCTAGTGTTATTTGTACCTAAAATAGATTATCGTCAAGGAAATACCCCGTCCCATGTTTTTCCTTTTCACCATTTTTTTTTATCCCTGAAAGGTGGCCATACCCCACATGTTCCTTCCCAAGTTTCACAAAAACTTAAAATTTATATTGTTGTAAAGGAAGTAAACATCTACTAAATCGTCTTGAGACTCCTTATTGACTATGTACTTTAGTGCTCAGTGATCTATGTAGAAATTGAACTTGTTAGCCAATAGATAATTTCTAAACTTTTGAAATACATATATCATATGTAGTGCTTCTCTTTATGTTGTGTTGTAGTTATTTTCCACTGTTGATAGTTTCCTTCATTAATACTATATTGACCCTCAAGTATTCCATAATCTTTTGTCTTGGTTGCATTAGAATTGCTTCAAGGGTTACTCCTAAGGCATTGATATGAACATGGAAAACCTTGTTCTATATCAGAAACCTTAGTATGTGTAAATTGATAATCTTGTCCTTCAATACTTTCAAATTCCCTTTTTCCATTCTTTCATACATTGAAATAATTCTTCCTTTTTTAGCTACACCTCCACTGGGTAGGCTATTCGAATATATCCTTTCACATTTTTTTTTAATGTAATATCTAGTGTGACCAAAGAAGGATTTCACTTTTTATGGGTTGATAGGGTTTCTAGCTCTTTAATAATCTAAACTTCGAATACAAAGATATTGCAAATTTAAAATGAAATAAATTTAACTACGTTTGAATTGTACTTGATAAAATGATAAATTGGATCAGGATGGTAATATCCTAAACAACACCAGGTGAGGACATGTATAGTCTCCAGAGATGACTCGTGTCAAAATAAAGATATATTGCTATTATTGTATTAAATGGCATGGAGACCACAACAAACTAGAAATTGATAAGAGAAGCAAGCCTACCATGATACCTTCTTTAATAACTTAAACTTTATCCAAACCTACCATGATACTTTCTTTAGAGACTATAAACCCTAAAAGTTCTTCTTTAGAGACTATAAGCCCTAAAAGTTTTACAAAAGGTTGTAAGAATTGGCATTTTTCCATGTTGAAAGAGACATTTATTTCCTTACATCTATTGAGAATGATCCTTAAGTCTAATAAATATTTCTACTATGATTCTTGAAAAACATGCAGGTGTCGAGTTGATATTCCTACTTGTTCCTTTGTGTATTATGTTTCCATAGGTTGGTCCTTGCCTTCCATGGGCATTTTAAAACCCAAATTTTCATTCCCGTGTGGGTTATGTTCTCTTTGAAACTTGTGCATAGTTGTCAATACTTCCTACAAATTGGTGTTTGTATATGTAGGCCCTTTATCGAGATCCGTCCTAAACTTTTTTCGTAATATTTTCTAATCCACTTTATTCTTTGCTCGTAATATTTTCTAATCTACTGTATTCTTTTCTCGTAATATTTTCTAATCTACTGTATTCTTTGCTCATAATATTTTCTAACCTACTGTATTCTTTTCTTGTAATATTTTCTAATCTACTGTATTCTTTGCTCATTGGATCATAACACTCATTCTTGATGGTAGTACCATTTTTATGTTAACCTATCAATGAATCCTAGTAGAATATAAATTAATATTCTATCTAAACTGACAATTCATAACTTGTTTCACCTTTATCTACAATAATATCTTCATTTGGCTCAGTTTTACTGCTCCATAGTATCTATAATAATTTTCTCATTTAACCTTTGAAATGTACATGGGAAAAGTTCTCTCAATTGTTCCCATGCTACCTCTTTGTTATAGAAATGTGCCATCCACTATTAAAAAAAAAATTGTATATTTCATGTTGTCTTGGGTAACTTCTTCACTTTCTCTTTTTGTTTTCAATGTAAATTTTAATATTTTCTCAATAATTTGACATGCTTCAATAGGTTGAATCCATCTTTATATTTCTTTGTATAGTGAACTATAATATTGAATAGATTCTTGTATACTTGGGTGAGTTTTTTGGTTTTCATGTTTCTCTCTATGTATTCATGTTCAAGTCTTCATTTGATGTAGTTTTTGTATTGCTTGTTTTTTGGTTGTCTGGTGTTGCTTCTTTGTTTAACATGTATAAATGTTTCATATTGTGATGTGGTTTGAATGGTTCATCCTTATCAATCTCACATGTTTCCATTTCAGTGACCTTATTCCTTTTTTCTAGAGGGATAATGTTTTTTTTTTCCTTTCCTAAAGAATAGAGTTATTTATCGAAGTAGATAGTGCCTATCATGGCATAGATTCAAGGTCTTCTAAAGAGTACATTATAATATTTTATTGGTAATTTAAATACTCCAAATGTTGTCCATGTCTTGATACTATATACATCAATTTTCAATGTTGCTAGTCTATGCATTGGTATGCAAGTACCATGATTGACTATACTTATTAGAATATCACTGGGTTGCAATAAAATTTTCCCTAGTTTTACATAGAACATTGAAGATATAGTTTTATTTTTTCTTCCTAGTCTACCACTACATCAATGAATTTTCTTCCCATAACAACTATATAAATTTGTGTTTCTTTGCTAAAGAATAGACTTATTTTCCTTGGTCGTCTTCTAAATTATTATCATCATCCATGTTGAGGAGGCATGTCAAGAGAGATTCTACTTCCTCTCTACCATGTTGGTTATTTGTTGTCTATTGTGGTTTATGAATCGATTATTGGATCTTTCTTGATCTAGTTTGTCCCGACCTCCCTCTATGGTGCTTTGATGTATCATCTTCCTTGTCCTTCCTTTTTCAATCGCTATTGGCCAAAATGGTTTCTTCGTAGATGTCCCTCACAAGATGAAAATCCATGTCAACATTTTCACGTTTCTTCTTTTCATTGGGCCATCTCCTAAGGTTTTCATAATGTCTATTTTGGTTGCTATCAATTCTTTCTTTGGTTGTTGTTCTTAACAGATCTATATTAAATTGTGCTTTTTCTCTTGTAGTTCCTTTAGTAGGAATTAAAATGGCTACTATAATGGTCACCTAGCCCAAAATTTGAACAAACCATGACTCCTAGTATATTATAAATATATTTATTTGTCACATGTCCCTATTTCCCATGGCATGGAATTTGACATCTATCCCATGCCCCAATATTGTTTAGATATTTTGGTTACTTTGTACTTGGTTTTTTAATACATCCTAATTTTTTTGTGGCCCAAATTTTTGGTTTCTCAATGAGACTCTATTTTACTTGTCCTATGGGATTCATGTTGGTTTCTTGTGTTGGTAGGGAACTAATTAGAAGAGTAATTAAATGTATTAGGTATTCTATAAAAAATCAATCGAGCCATTTTTTTTTGGGTCTCCCTTCTACGGTTTCTTATTGTCTTATTGTTATTTTGATGTCTACTTTATTATTTCAATCACTTTTCTAATGCCTACCTCGAACATTTGTTTCTAGTAATAAATTTCTTCTTTATGTGGCTTCTTTATATTTTGTTGGTATTTAGTTCACTTTTAGTGTGCATTGTTCCTTGAAATACATCCTTTAATATCTTATGGTTTTTTGTTCATACAAGTGCATGCATGGTGTCATATAGTCCAATGATAAACAACTTTGAAGACAACCTATTGTTTCTTTTGAGTGATTCCATCACTTTGTTTCCAAAAGGATTTTTGATGGCAAAGAGATGACTGTATCCATTTGTGGATCGATCAAACAATGGTATTTCCGCTATGCATAGTTGTTTCCAATCTTTATTTTTGTTTGGTTGTATTGTCTTCATCGGGGCGCTCTTCCTCTTATGCATGGTGGGTTTGTTTTTGTTGGTCCTCTTGATTTTCCTTGTCATTTTCTTCTTCCTATTGGGTACTCATACTCCCAGTGGCTTGGATCTGAGTTCGTAGTGGAATTCTTCTAGATGCTTTCTTATTTCATGGTGAGAACCCTATTTTTGCTTAAGTAGTCTTTCCCCCGAGAACTGCTATTACAACTCACCCGTAGGATACTCAATCCTCCTTATTAGTGATGTGATTCTCCTTATTATGACAAAGAACACAATTTCATCATAACCCCCCCACCCCCCCGAAAAAAAAATATGGCTAGTAANATGGCTAGTAAATAGTCACAACATTTTAATCCTAATGTTCTTAACAACACCATCACAAGACAATCTCAAACCATTATCAAAAAACAACAATTGCATCCCAATTACTAGATTTCCTATAACAATCACTAATTACATCACATCCATGAATGACATGATATATTTGTAGTGGGAAATATCTCAATACCGATTTTTCAATGATAATTAGAAGTACTTATTTCATATACTTCATTACAATCTTTGGTAGGTACTCATACTTTCAACAATTCTATTGCAATACAAAACCTTGTATTCTTTGCATATCATCATTGCATATTCTTATTACATTACAATTACCTTATAATTTCCATCTTAAATATTGTATTTATATCTTTGATTGCATGCCATAGTTATTTTGATGGCCAGGAAAGCATCCTTGGACCTTGTCTCGATACACAATTAAGGGCTTCTTTCCCCTGGTTAGAGATTTTAGCCCCAACATTTTTTGTTGTCAATTGTCTCCCATCAACTGAAAAATGTCGGTGTGGGTTTGATGATTTCCAAGTANAGGAAAGCATCCTTGGACCTTGTCTCGATACACAATTAAGGGCTTCTTTCCCCTGGTTAGAGATTTTAGCCCCAACATTTTTTGTTGTCAATTGTCTCCCATCAACTGAAAAATGTCGGTGTGGGTTTGATGATTTCCAAGTAACCTATGTGAAACTCGATATACATTAGTGTTTTTATATCATTAACAATCATATATACACATTCAAAAAATCATTATGCTCCTATAATTTAACAATAGTCACATGACCATTCTTGTGTCACTGTCCACATAGATGACACAGGTTATACTTGTGGCACATAGACAACATAAATCAATAACTACACCAAAAATGCCATATAAACATCATGCACTAAATATGCCATACCAAATGAACTTGCATTGCATGCATCACATATCCCATACTTGCATGATTTGCACCACATAATTGTTTGCACATGCATGAGGAATACCTAGCTCCATTCATGCAACACTTAGTTGACATACATAAGAAGTTGATAAGTCTTTTTATTAATTCTCAATTAATATGATATCACAACTTCTTCATAAAATAATGTTGTCCA
>SNQJ01S0118150.1:7445-35017 GCA_010110895.2 Picea sitchensis
CATTTTTCCCATAATCTTTCACCCCCTTAATAATTATGCTTGTTGCTCTATCCTGTCTTTCCTTGCTTTCTCTATATTGTATGTTGTCCACCTGAATGTTTGTTTCTCCTTCCCTCTTAGCAGAATTGCTAGTAACTTGAGCCCAGGTTTTGGAGAGTTTTGTGGAATCTCCTTTCCTCTCTTCTCTTGATGTCTCTTCATTGTTGTTTATTTGGGCAACTACTTTCCCCTTATCCTGGGATGGTTTCGCATTCATCACCTTTGTATTCTCCACTGCAAATTTCTTCATGTTTTGCACTTCTGCTTTCATGCGTTGCCATTCTGTTTTCCCTATTCAAAGAGCTTCCTGTAGCAATGACACTTGTTCCTTCAGAACTTTGTTGCTTGCTGCTAAAGCCTGGTTTTCAGCTGTTATTATATGGATTGTACAATCTCTTTCCAGATCTTTAGCTTCTACTACTTCCAACCTCTCTTTTACCTTTAACAGTTCTTTCACATAAAGATCAGATGACCAAGTGAGAGGTGTGGATGTGGGACTATATAAGGCATAATCGTCAATGACTTTTCCTTTTCCTTTGGGCTTGTTTCCACATGCTTGCAAAAAGGACTTGTTTGAATGATGTTTTTTGCGAAGGACTTGTTTGAATGTTGAATGAGAACTTGCACACCATTTTTGAACAGCAGATAAACGTGTGGTTGTTTGAGGAGGTTGTTTATTGCTGATAGTTCAGTGCCACATCTGTCTAAAAAGAGTTCTAATTTTTACTTATCCATCAGTCACTAAAGCCACTAGTCTATGCATGAACCCTTCAAATCTGGCCAGTTCAGTCATAATCTGCAATAAGTGGGATAAGGCGTGTTACTATCATTACCTAGATGATGTGTGCACCCTTCCAGAATTATCCCCTGTTTCTATTTTTGATTGCCAATGAGTATTCTCCACTCATCAACAGATTGGTGCATGCGAGAAATCAGTGAACAGAAGATACTTAAGGCAGTTGCATGTCTGTATTTACCAGGTTATGAGAGTACAGCCCAAGGGACAGTAACACATCAGTTTGATGGATAACATGCATTCTCAGATGCAGGGCGCACTGAATTCGATAGTTACACCTCGTTTGTATTCTATTTTGGATAGCATAAGGTACTCAACAATTATCAAACCATTAATTATCTCTTATTAAAAACGAAACAAAAAAGCAGTAGATTTGAGGTTGAATTGAGATGAAATTATGGGATCAGAAAATAAAGCTATAAGTTAGAGATGTGGAGGCCAAGACTGACATCACCATTCGTCAAGTTTCAAAACAAGTAGCCCCTATTTGAACAACAAATAGTGTCGGTCTCTGCTATCATCTCTTTTTGTAATGAACACTGTTTGTAAGTCTGTTAGAAAGCGTAGAAATAGAACAGGGAAAGCTCTACATAGTATTAGAAGCGTATTTCTATTGGAATATATTCTGCCATTTTGAAAAACGGTCAGAAGTATATTAACCTTGCTTAAGCATAATAGATATTCATGTTTAAAAAAACACCCGTTCAATTTTTCAACGAATTAGGTTGAACAACGCTGTTCACGAGATCAATTCCTTGGAGTTACAAATCAGCCCAAAACAAATTAAAAATAAAAAACAAGATAGAACTTAAATTCAATTCAATGTAATATGAAATATATATATATATATATTTTGAACTTCAATTCCTTGCAGTTGCAAATCAACCAAAAAATAATTAGAAATATAAATAGAAAAGTGGATGGTTTAACTTTAAACCCTTACCTTAATGGGTTTAGCAGTCTGATGCTCTTAATGGGTTCAACATTTTCACACACTTTCCCTCTTTTTTTTCTATGCTTATTGATTTTTATTTTTGTTCTGATAACCTATTGCAAACGTTTCTAATGAATTTTTTTTGATAACCTATTGCAAATGCTTCTAATGATTTTATTTTTTATTTTTTTCTGATAACCTATTGCAAATGCTTCTAATGAATATACTAGCATAGCTCCATCTTAACTTCCGATTTATCAAGCTTCTAAAGGATTAAATATTTGAAGATGCAAACCTTCTCGAGAGATTTGATCCATCTCTTCTCAAGAGATTTGATCCCTTTCTAAAGGTTTTGCACTTTAAAAAAGGTTTGCACCTCTAGAGATTTAACTTGATAAATCAGATCCAAGATCCAAAGTTAAGATGAATTATGTTGATTAAATACATTAATATTAAAGTATTAAAAAATATATTAATATATTAAAAAATATTTATAGATTTTTAATATATTTATATATTTTATAATATATTACTAAATGGCGCTCCGATTCAAATTTCCGCCAAGAGTAAATTAGAAGCGTACAATAGAGGACAACGTCCACTTTGTTGTAATTGCGCTCTCAATGCATTAGTTTGAGGATATTTCCCTATGCGACCCCGCTTCTCAGGTCATGTTTCTCCTTTTCGCCCCTTATGCGCACTCAATTTCCCCTCTGGAGAGATCCAAACATGTCGTGCTCCAGACTGTCTATATTTATTCTCTTTCCCCTACCCTAGGTATTGACATCATGCCTTGTGAGCATGGTCGCTCCAACAGATGATCTGGTTACCAGAGATATCTTGTCGAACAAGAGCGTGACGCCATTACTTCTTCACATGAGCCAATGCAAGACCCCTCTCAGGAAATTCATTCTGCAGCTACGTAGGATATTGACATTAGCACCGCAGGGGAGAATTGGGGTCACAGAGCCTTTGATGAGTCCCTGCCTGCTCAACCTCATGAGTTTACCATGCACCCAAGCCTTTCCCATCAGGAGCACACAGATGTTGCATCAAGTTGAGCTTTCTGGAACACTTCACCAGAAGGACATTAGGGATATCCCATAGTTGAAGAAGCACCTCCAATGAATCCTCTTTAGGAAATCATTCGCATCCTGGAGGTGACCCCTGATTCTTTTCCACCTCAATTCTCTGAGGATCATCTCACTTTGATCATGGATATATGTTGAGATGTTGCAGACCTGATGTTTCGACATGATAACCTAGACCATCGACTGGACTTTCTCTATGATGCAATGTTAGGAAAACTCGCTTCCAACCACTGTTTATTATGTCGCCAACCTTACAATATTGTTCCAACCTGGCACTAACACACTTTTGGAGGGAATGATATCTGCATTTCTGGTGCATAATTCCTTTGGTTTTGCTTCTGTGTTTTGCATATGCTCATGCTTATAAGATTTTAGGAAAGTTTAAATGGCTTCCCAACCATCCTTCTATATTCAACTACATAGATGGTATGCTCTTTTTGTCAGAACCCTGGAGATGGCTTTGGTTTCCATTTTTTGGCAGGTTAGCCCTCAGGCTTTCAAGACTATGTAATCTCTTCAATTTCTAGAGGCAATACATCTTTTATTTACAAAAAAAGAAGAAGCCTCAAGTGGTAGGTGTTATCCTCGCTTCTCGAGTGTGTACTGTCCCTTGCTAATTTTTTCCCAAATTAAACTCAATTTATTGGTGTGGACATTTTATCAAACAGTTTGAGTGCAAGAAACCTTTATCATAAACTAGCGATTTTCTAATTTGTTTGCTAACAATATATAGTTGTCACACAAAATGAACACCTAGAAACTTATTGCATTGATACTATATGGCTGGAAAAGTACAATTTGTCACTATCATAAACACTATAACAACAAGCAAATGAGACAATATCTGACATGTTCATTAAATAAAGAACTTCCTTAAAATAGATGAAATGTACAACAATATTACATGAGAAATATAGACCTATAGATGTAGTTTGTATGTAGCAATATAATAGATAATAGAATAACATCTCTGTGATAAGGAACTCGGTCCAATCTGGGAATAACTCAGCCCAAAAAGATGGCTCGATTCGCCACAGCCAAACTCAACTAAAGAATTAGGAAATACAGCCCAACAAAAGATATTCGCCCCACAATAGATAGGAATCAAACCCAACAAATATAACTCGGCCCACCGAATCTAAAATACACCCAGCAAGAGATATTGACCCTCCTATATCCTCGAAATCGGCGTAGCCAAGAGATATACAACCCACAAGAGAGGTAACTCACCCAACAATGAGTTAACTCAACCCTAGCAAGCAAACTCGACCCCATTAATGAATAAACTCGACCTCTGGACAAGGAATCAACCTCGTAATGGTAGTTTCTACCTCCTCACAACCATAAATATATCCAACAATGCAACTCACCCCTCCTACAACCAAATTGACCTCTGCAAAATGAATATCTTAGCCACCAAATGATAAACACAACCACACACAAGAAAACTCAGCCACCAAAAGATAAACTTTGTCACAAATGAAGCACGGTGAAAATATTTGAATGATCTTCTCTCCACGACCAACTAGGGTGGATAGTCTCACCACCGAAACCAATCTTCCAATCTTCTCTAGGGTTTTTCGTCCCAAGAGCTAAAGCCACAAGATCTCTCTCAAATTCATTTTTAGAAAAATAAAAATGCATATGTGAGAGAATGAGCTCTCATCTCTCTTTTATAGGCCCTCTTTTATTTTCTCCCATTCACTTAATTTATTTAAGTGACTTTCTCTTTTCTTCGTGTTACTCATTAAATCACTTTTCAACCCCTTTTTAACTTTGGAAAGTGATTAATTTTCTTTTAAGACATTTCTGAACATTGGAAGTCCCTTTCTCATCATCCCAACCTTTAGAACTTTTCTTCCTAGTTCCAACGATCTATTACACTAAGGTGTCCCCTCAAATAATATGATCCAAACAACACCTTTAATGCATTTAATTAAATTATTCTCAATAACACTCCCAATTTACGGGAATTGTCAGAATTCCACTGAACCAAAAACGAACTATGCGGAAGTGATCCCAACAATGAAAGATGATAAATGGACTAGGTTGAGCCTCATATAACTCCTCTAAACCCTCCAATCTTACTGGTAATATAACCTCACCCCTCTGTCCTAGCTGACACAAACCTCATAAGTCATCTTCCAACTGTCGAACAGGGGAACCCAAAAAAAATGGGGACATTAGAAAGTGGCTAGAATTGGTCTTGCTTGGCTGGTTTGGACAAGGTTAATAGATATCTATTAGGTGTTGGTTTTCTTGGTTAAGGTTTTCCAGGGTAAATATCTAATGTGAATTTATGTGCATGCTTTCTTGTGGTGTTATTTCTCTCTCATTTTTTAACATGGTATCAAAGCCTGACAGACCTAGTCTCTCCAACGAGAGTGGTTTGATGTTGAGATCCATGGTTATGAAGTTGTTGGTAAAGTGAGTGACATGTGGAAGAAATATATGCACACAAATTGAAGTGATAGTTCATGGGTTTATGAACCGTGGTGGATGACACATGGAAATGGAGCATAGGTAGATGGACATTGAACATGAAGTACTTGGTGAATGAGTGCTTTGGCTCACTAGATTTGGACCTAGGAAGGATGTTGGTAAAGAAGTTGGTAGATGTTTCTTGCATCATTTTCTCGAGTATATAGTGGATCCATGTGGAGCATAGGCAGAAGTTCATTGAAGATTAAGTATTTGGTGAATGAGTGCTTTGACACATTGTATTTGGAGCAAGGAGGGATGTTGGTAAACAAGCTGGTAGAAGCTTCTTGCATCATTTGCTCGGGCATACAGTGGATCAACGCGGAGCATAGGCGGAAATGCATTAAGGAAGAAGTAATGGGTGAATGAGTGCTTTGGATCACTGTATTTGGAGCAAGGAGGGATGAATTTTCCATCTTATGCTTGAGCATACAATGGTAAGATAAGTACTTGGTCTATATAGTTGTATTTGGCGCATGAGGGATGCTTGTAATGAAATAGGTTGATTTTTTGTAGCATCATGTGCTAAAGCATACAGTTGTAATTATTTTTATGGAGTTGGATTTTATCACGTGTCAATGGGCATATGGTTGTAAGACCTATTTAGGCATGTGTACCCCTAGTTTGATGGTTCACCGATATAAAGTCTAGACGTAGACCTAGGTGATAGGGGGCATGTTGTATTCTTGATACCCATTTTATAAACTTTGAGGGGGGTAGAAGTTTATTCCAAGTCAAGTTTAAAGGGGGGAATGTTGGGTTAATTTTGACTCGGTCATAGAGTCATTGATTCAATTATTGTTGGGTTTACTATTAGTGCTTTACAAGCCCATGGTATTAGGTAACCTATGGTATTTTCTCATGGTATTTGATGTGACTCTTTGCATGGCCATGCACATCTTTACATGTCCTTGCATGGTTATATCCATTGCATGGCTATATCCACACCATGCATATCTTTGCATGGCTATCTCCACTCTATGCATGTATTTGCATGGCTATTTCAAGGCAATGCATTCATTTGCATTGTAATCTAATTATGGTAAAGGAATTAGGGTTGTAATTGATGAAGCCTATTTAATGGCTTAAGATACTCCATTGTAAGAAGCCTTGAGTGGTCAGTGTTGGCTTGGCTTCTCAAGTGGCTGGTGTTGGCCAAGGTTAATAGATATCTATTAGGTGTTGGTTTTCCCGGTTAAGGGTTTCTAGGGTAAATATCTAATGTCCATTTATGTGCATGCTTTCTTGTGGTGCTATTTCTCTCTCAATTTTTAACAGTCATGTATAACCTCATTAATGAAACACATGTTAAATCAACAAATGCTTTGGAAATCATGTAAAAGGTGTGAGGATTTGAAATGACCTTAATTCAAGTGTCATCTCATTAATGAACCACATGTCTCATCAACAAATGCTTTGGAAATTACATACGAGGTGCAAGGATTTGAAATTACATGTGCATTTATCTTTTGCATGCTTATTCTTAATTTCATCTTGTCCTTTGAATGTTGTGTTAAGGTTTAATGTCATGATGGTGGGATAATGGATTTTGAGCCAGAGGCGGGAATTGAAGGCTAGATTAAGGTTTGACGTCTTATCATCAGATTGGTAAGAACCTCCCTCGGTGTGTAGATTGTCCTGTAGAATTTATGTTCACAAGATTTGGGCTCAAACTGCTTATGGGACTTTCCCCACGCTCTAGTCTCTGGAATTTTTGGCTTGTGTGTTGAAATTTCTTCGCATTAGCTTTCAAAATTTCGTTGTGTATTTGATCCCACGGGTCTCGTCCATCCCTGGATTGTTCGAGGTGCTTGTGATATTGTTCTTTTGGGAGATAAATTCAAGGTTTTTTTTTTCTATTGGTGATTAGGGCATATTTACCAAGGGTTCTGGTGTCTTGATTTTTCACTTCATAAGGTCCTTTGGTATCATCAATGCATCAAGCATCCTAGTGCATCTGTCAGATTGGACAAGCAGTGGGGTAGCTAGTGTCCTGGTTTCATGGTAACAAGTTGAATTTTAAGACCATCTCAGTCAAGAATGGGCAACCTTGTTCTGTTAAGTGTATTGATCTCATAGATTATAGGGAAGCCCAAGATATTTAGAGAGAACTCCATAGGCATGAAGAGTCCATTCAGTGCAATAGGACCTCTATCTTCTCAGTTACATCAAAAGTCCATGAAAATGAACACCAATGTTCTGCCCAAAATTCCATAATCATGAACACTTTAGCTCACTAGAAACAACAAAATGATGCTCTGGAAGTAGAGTGTAACATGCTTAGAAATTTGGTTCTTAATTTAAGCAGAATTTCTCAGTCAACAGCCTCTAATTTCAAAATATCTACAAATTCCGTTTGCTAGGAGATTGAGGAGGATGACACAGTTCATTGAATATTTGAATATATGGATATTGGCAATCAAGAATCTCATCCAACCAACATGGGTTCGGAAGAAAAAAATAGTCACCATGTCTTTCATTAAATGTTATGTTTTGAAAAGTAATTAGAATCTTGGGTGTTATTTTAAGAAAATATACATGTAAGAAATATTATAATGTAGTTCTCATGGACATAAGTATACTATGTTTTCTATAGATAAAGAATTGACAATTTTACTTGAAATCTAAGACGGACAATTTTTGTAATTTTGTTGTTTATCTTTGACTACACATTTTTATAATACAAATTCTCCCAATTTCTCTTTAAAAAAATATATTGGTTCAAAGGGTATTAAATTAATTCTCTTGTTAAAAAATACTTTAAAATAAAAAAAATTATTTATCCATAATGAAGTGAGAATAATTATATATCATTGGAAATAAAGGGTTATCACTCTTACAACTTGTCAATATTTATATAATATTTGTCATGTGGCATAGAGAATGATCTCAACCATCGGTGGGGAGCTCTGCAGTTCACACCTTTAGTCTCATGTGTTTTGGGTCATGACCTCAGGCCTAGGGCCTCAAGTCAGGGCCTCGATCTACTTGCTCTCTCATTTTCCGTTGATCAAAGGTAAGTCTTTTCTCTTTATCGAGGCCCTTATCTGACCGAGGTTGACGTAAGAAACATAACAGATGAAGGATCTGAATTACCTCCCGTACCTCTCCTAGATATCACAGAGGATGTGGAGGCAGAGGCGTTGGACTTTGAGTCAATTATGTTCCCCTATAGAGCTTTCCATCTACAAGAGGATTACCAGGTGGTGCCCGTCAGTCTCAACCCAGTTTCCCAAACCCCTTTCTATGACACAAGAGTTAATGTTGCAGTTGGAGATAAAATAGTTCCTCCCTCTCACATAGATGGAGATTCAGAAGGTGTATTTTCCCTCGCAGGTGGTGATGAGGCATTGCATCACTCCTCACATCCCCCCCGAGAATGTCTCGAATAAAGAAAAGGGTCGAGGTTCCTCTCCCCAAAACGACAACTTCTCTGTTTAGGGGTGTTACACATTATTTTCGTCACCCCTATGACCATTAATTATGTAAACCTATATTTTGTTGTTAGAAGGATCAATGGCCTTAATCTTTGAAGAAGAATGAAGATACTTTTTCCAGAGAGATGAAATTATACTTTTCCTTTGTCAAAAACCTTAGAAAAAGGGATCGTTGCACCTTGCTTAGTGTTAAGGGTGCACCAATCTAGGATCATCGTAGGTTGCACCACAATGGCCTGCGACGTCGTCGCAGTTTGCTCAGTGTTAAGGGTGCGATGATTTTCGTATGAAGGAAAAAGAGGAATTTCTTGAAAGTTCTAGAATAGAAGCTTCGAGGGTGAGGTGGCCTCCGATCGGTTTGGATATGAGTCGCGTCCCTGATCTCATGGGATCATCCTAATATCCTCACCCTATCCTTTTCAGCTTATAAAAGGAGAAGAGTTCTCATGGGAAAAGTTAGTTGGAAAGTTCTTGAGTTTTGTAGCTTGGAGTTTTTGGAGCTTGTATGTTGGCTTTGAGCTTTGCTTTGTCGATATAGATTGTTGATCTCAGAATCTGTGGAGCAGAAGTGTGTGGGAAGCAAGGAACTGTTGGAAGGGACCTTACAACATCAAGTCATTGGTTGTATTCTCCTTTTCATATCTTTAATACAGTGATATGTTTATTTCCCATAAAATTGGTCTTATTTTATTATATGACTCCTTGATCACATACATAGGTTTTGTTGAGTATACGTTGTTTCTTTCACTTTGTTGGCTTGTGTCTTTTTACATGTTCAAAATACCATAAGCCTTGAAATGGAGCAAGGATGACACTTGTGAGGACAAACGACATTTAAAAGGTATGTCATTTATCTCTTGTTAGTTAGTATGCTTGATGATTAAAACTTAGGGGAATTTTTATATTCTGTCTTGTTTTGTTCTAGTCTCGTGGTGAAACTAAGGAGATTAGTTTATGTCCGCACTTACTGATTTGTCCGATAACAAAATTGGTGACCATAATGGGGAACATGTTGTTTTTCTAGTTTGTATTTAATTCTTTCTTTGATTGCCTGGGTTTTGTTTTTTGAGTCATTGGGAGATCCAAATTGACTCTCTGACTGTTTAATTTCACTGGAAAACCCTCATGCTTTTTATTTTTTCCGTTTTTACTTTGATCGTTGCACCCTGCTTTGTCAGATAGTGTGACGATATAGGATCGGCGCACCCTACCTTTAGACACAGTGCAAAGTCATTGCACTGTACTATTCTCTAGCCCGCGACGATCTAGGATTGTCGCACTATGTTGGTTGGTAGGCTGCGACGTTTTTGTGATTTTTTTTAGTTTTTGATGGTTTTCCCTGCCCAGATCTTAGATATCGTTTTGGGGTGAATTTTTGGGTTTGATTATGATCTGTTTACAGTCTTTGAGTCTGGTTTTAGCCTCATTTTCTTTGTTTTAGCTTGTTTTCTTTTGAAATATTTGATCTCTTTCTTTGAGTGTCTTTCAATTACAAAGCATTGTTTTTCTTTAGAATTGTTTAGTGAAAGAACACTTATTTTTCTGAACAGTTCGTGTTAAAAGAGAAAATTTGTTTGGTTTGCTTTGTTTTATAGAGATTTGCTATTGCATTTAGCTATCTTTGAAAACAAAAAATTTTAATTTCTTGCTTTGCATTAGATTGGGGGCATCCTTGCATTTGAAGTAGCGAAATTGCATGGTTTTTGGCATTTTTTGGTCTTGAATTCATAGATTGGGGGCCGAGAATAGTGTATTTGTGTACAATCTCTTTGGCTCATTTCTTGAAGATCTTGATATTTGTGAGTTTAATAAAATCTTGGGACATTGTACATCTAGGAATGATAAACATTTTCTCCTTCTCGTAATATAGCTTTCATCGAAGTGAAATATTTGCATTCTCATTTATTTGCATTGTTTAGAGTCAGTCAAAACATCATTTAGTCCACGCCATTTTTCTTCTTGAGTAAACAACAACCTTAAAATAAAGCGCTTATAAAAATTGATTAGACATTTTTATATTTTCTGGTAGCAAACCTACATTAGCTTAGGGTGTAGGGCTTTGGAATAGGTGTGAAAGATAACTTTCCAAAGCTGTAAACTAACACAGTATATTGTGATAGGGAGAGTAGAAATACGATTGCTACATTTTGTCCTCGGAAGCCCTTCTAACACAAGGGTCAATCACGAGGTTGCATTAGGACCGATAGAGTTACTAACCCTGCTTTGTTGGTCTTAGTGTAGAGATTGCGCGTGTTATTGGGGGTCACTTGAGAAGAAAATTCTGTGCGAACCTTCTCGAGGAAATTTTGGGCTTAGATACCCTGCCCTTGCACGTGGATCGGACTGTCGACTGCTTCCCCATGCATCATTGTTGTAATTGGTAACCTTAGTAGCCTATCTCTTTAGGGTTTTTACACAAGGTGATTGAGGAGGGGAAAGTCTTCACAGTACCTGGAATCGACGTTGGCCAAACTCACTCGGGCTCCTTGGAGGGTATGCCCACGTTTATGTGTGAGAGCTTGCACCAGGGTGTAAGTCCGTTAAGCAGGTCATCAATGTAACTTTTCCACCCGCTCTATCTCAACCCCTTCTTACGTTGTTCCTGCGATGTTGGATTTCATCACCAACTAGTGTGTTCATTGTGAGAAGGTTTTGTTTTTTTCCTTGCTTCCTGGATTTTTAGTGTGTGTTGTTTATTTTTCCTAGCAGACTCTAGGTTGGATCTGTGTTTAATGGCGTCAGTTCCTGGAATGACCAATGAAGAAACCCCTATTCTGGGGGAACCTTTTCTTTTTCCTTCTTACAGAAACGTTGGTCCTCCTTACATCGCTACTTTTAGCCTTCCAGGTCTCACAATTGGATTGCCGGTATGGTTATTTCCACTTCGGTAATCCCGGATGCAACAAGTGCTTCGATTGTAAGAACTTCCCCCCAAGAACATCAACCTCATGTTGATCCTTCGCCTTCTTCACCAGTAATATCTCCTTCGCCTTCTTCACTTGCAAGGTCTTCTTCCATTTCATCTTCTCCGTCGAGTGAAATCTATGAAGCTAGTAACCCGATGGATAAGAAGAAGAAGAAAAAGAAGATTAAGAAGAAGAAAAGTAATCAAAGGTCCAAACTTCCAACCAATGCTAGACATGTTGGAAAACCACCAGTCACTGATGATCACACTGAGAGTGTTGATGATGCCAAGATCACCCAAAAAACCCGTAATCCCAAGTACCCTTGCAAGCTTTGTAAGGGTAGCCATCTTCTTAAGGATTTCCCTAGTCTATCCAAGGTTATAGAAGCATGGTCTACACACCCTTTCCACCCCATGTCGTCAACCTATGAACAACATGTTGATGACCTCTCGTCAACTAGTTAGGATACCGTTGGGAAGAAGAAAAGTAGAGTCAAGTTCCTGTGTAGGTTATGCGGAGGGAGTCATCAAACTCACCTTTTCCCTCGTATGGATGAAGCCTCAAAATTACTAGAAGACATGAATGTTTCCCATCCTCAAATTCCAGTTGCTTATCACAAGCTTACTATCATACCACCTGTAGTTGATGCAATGATCAATTCGGTCCCTTCGTTGATCAGTCTAGTTGATCATGTAGTCAATATGGTCATGTCCTTAGTTGAACTAGTTGACAAAGTGGTTGATCCGATCTCATCATCGGTTGATCCCACTATCCCGTCAGAGAGTGAAACCCAAGCGGTCGATCCGTTTCCACCCTTAGACCCCATTATCCCCTTGGATAATGCGACTCAAGTGATCGATCGGATCCCATCATCAGTTGATCCCACTATCTTGCTAGAGAGTAAAGTCGATTATGCCCACGTTTTTCTCGTTGATACAAAATCTACCGTGTTGGGGGGTATTCCTCCTTCTCCCGTGGAACCTCCTCCAAGTAATGAGGCCATCCTTTTTTATTGGGGTGCGCTAACTGGACCTCATCTTCCCTCTCCAATTCCTTTCAAGACTACAGTACAGGTTTGTGGTCGGGATGTTCCTTAGACGTTGATAGACGAAGTTTCATCCATTAGTATTTTTTCCTCTATTGCTTGGAAAGCTTTGGGTTGTCCTCAACTTGTGTCGGTTATGCATAATCTGTTGGCTTTCAACAGAAGAACCAGTCAACCTTTAGGGACCCTTCCTCATTTTCCCATAACTTTGGGAGGGAAAACTGTCTTTATTGATGTTATAGTAGTCCAGGACCCCTTGGATTTCGATTTACTTCTTGGGTGAGATTATGTATATGCCATGCAAGCTATTGTGTCCACTCCTTTTCGTGTGATATATTTCCCTCACGATGGAATAATTGTGGCTATTGATCAACTTTCATTCGTTGGTCCTGACTTGATTACCAACCCAATGACCTCTCTAAATAGTTCTTATATGTAGTCGATATCGTCCCTGCCACAAGTCAATTATCTGACATTGTCTCCCATGCCTTCAACTACTGATAAAGATAAGCTTCTCACTATAAGCTCAATCTCTTTTGACTTGGATCCAGTAGTTGACATGGTCATCTCTTCGATAGGGCTATTGGAGCCTCATCTCCTTACCCCTATCGCGACCATCGACATGTGTTCCTTCCATAGTGTGTTTCTTCCATCGAGTGAAGATCTCTTGGAGGCCATGACCGAGTTTTGTCCCTTGACATGGTGTCCTTCCAGAGCACTGTCCTCTTGAAAGACGTGATCAAGAAGAGAATCTTTGAGCATGGTTTTCTGATTTCAAGCTCATTAAAAAATGAAACCATCTTTGAGCATGGTTTTCTGATTTCAAGCTCATTAAAAAATAAAACCATCTTTGAGCATGGTTTTCTTATTTCAAGCTCATTAAAAAATGAAACCATCTTTGAGCATGGTTTTTTGATTTCAAGCTCATTAAAAAATGAAACCATCTTTGAGCATGGTTTTTTGATTTCAAGCTCACTAAAAAATGAAACCATCTTTTAGCATGGTTTTCTGATTTCAAGCTCATTAAAAAATGAAACCATCTTTGAGCATGGCTTTCTGATTTAAAGCTCGTTAAAAAATGAAACAGAGGTATGGGGATTGAACCTGGATTCTTGAGCATAGTTCCTATTCCTGTTTCGAGCTTGTTAAAAAATGAAATAGATTTCCCCCCCTCTCTGTTTGAGTCAAGTCCTTCGTCTATTATTTGAAGATTCATTTCATTCTCCTTTGTAGTCGAACAAAACGAAGCTTAGGGGGAATTTGTTTCCAGCCTCTGGACTTCATGATGAAGTTAAGCCACTAGCTTCTTAAGCTGGGGACAAAGTACCAACCATCCTTGGATAAAGCGTTGAGAAGTCACAAGCATATTTTTCTCTGGTTCAAGCTTATGTAAAAATGAAACCACCTACCTCAAGCATAGTCGATACGGATTTTATGAGCAGAACGAAATGAATACAAATTATTAAAAGATGCTTAACACAGAATAACAGAGATACAATAAAAATGGTTTTCTATTCAATAAGGAAATAAGTTGAAACTGTAAAATGCAGTGGAAAACAAGCTTGTTGGAATGGTGGCAACTTATCTCTGAGAAGATATGTGACGACTGCGCTCATTCATAAGAAGATGATTAAAATGAGGCTCTGAAGGCCTTTTTACAATAAACAGGAATGTAAAAAACCCTAGACATCCAAAAACCTAACCCTAGGAGATAAAACGCCAAAAGTCACGTGGGCCCCGTTTGGGTAAGTTAGTACATCAACTTCCCAGGGTCGTAACTTTTGCATACGATCTTCGTTTTAGGCGCACGATAGCCCGTTGGAAAGGTATCATTGAGGAGATTCATTTTGGGGGCTCGATTAGAGATTTTTCCTATCATTGAGAATATCGATCCCAAAAAACCTTCATTTAGGCCCTCAAAATGGCCCCGGAAGTTAAAAACTGCTAAAAATAGTAAATTACCAAAATTGCCAAAAAATTGTTTTGAGCGAGTTGGAAAAGGTGGGTGGCCACCAATATCCACCTGGATCAATAGTTTCCTCTGGTTCAAGCTTGTGTAAAAATGAAATCAGGTCCAAGCATAGTTTTGTTTAGTTTTAAGCTTGTGTAAAAATAAAATATATCCCAAGCATAGTTTTTTTGTTTTGTTTTAAGCTTGCGTAAAAATGAAAACAATCCAGAGATTAGTCTTTGTTCTTTCTCGTGCTCGTAAATAAATGAGAATGTAACCGAGTATACTTTTATCACTTTTTCAGATTCGTAAATATTATACGAAAAAGGAACTCACTGGAGTCCTCTTTAAGCTCTTTTCAGACTCTCTAAACATGAAAAGATGGTCGAGCGATCTTGTTCTTTTCACGCTCGTTAAAGTATTTGAAGAAAATGTCTGTTGAGTGGTAGTTTATCTCTTTTTCGGTCTCATCAGACTACTTTACGAAAAATGACATTTTGGAGTTTCCTTTAAGTATTTTTTAGACTCTCTAAATATGAAAAACCAATGAGTTTACTTTCTTTAGACTCGTAAAACAAACATCGAAAGGCCCATATGGGACTGAACCACTCCTTCCTAGGGTTTGTTAAATATACTCCGAAGGACTCATCTGAAGGATGAGCTTACAGTTCAATAATATGTTATCCTCCTCAAGATTGTGTAAAAATAAAGAGGTACTCGCCAGAAATGGTGGGGGGGAAATTGGGAAAGAAATGTGTCTAAACCTGTATTCTATGGAAGAGTCGCTTTTGAACATGACACCCTTTCACTCACTTTGTGTCTAGGTTGGAAAATCCGCTTGTCTCTTGAGACATTTGTTGTGTCCTCAATATGTTCAAAGAGAATTTCAACCCGGAAAGTCTTCTATTGCGTCGGCCATTTCTGCAATCCTTAATCCTTCTATTGCATCGACCCTCCCTGAGTCAGTCCTGGATCACTTGTTACTCTAATCTACTTCAAATATTGTTACCTGTTTCATGTCATTGATGGGGGATACATTAAGGCCCTCTTGTGACGAGTCTTTTCCTGTCGACTTCAACTCATTATCCAGGAATTAGACTTAGAAACTAATTGGTACCTTGGAACTTGCATGCCTCAATGGCAGGTTTCCTTTCTTTCGACAATGGGTTTTCATTATTGACCCCTGATCGGGAGATTACGCCAAGTGTTCGACTTCAACTCACAAATTTTCACCCGTTGGATTGTACTAGTGTACCTTGGGAGTCATTGACATTAATGGTGATTTCCCTCGCACTTGTTAACATTATACACTAATGACCGGTAGTCAAGTGGTTTCTACCATGTTCGAATTCAACACATGTATTTTCATGGTTAGACTCGTACTATAGAGTGGTGGAGATGAAGACCTTGAATCTTTTTTGACAGATTAAGGTTGCGTTGGAGTATATTTAGATTGTACTGTTGCATAGATCCATAGTGTATGCCTCATGGGTATGTTCAAATGTGAGTCTTTAATGCATAGATCCACAATGTATGTTTGGTGGCTATGTTCATATTTGAGTCATAATGGCATGGATCCACAATGTATGTTTGGTGGCCATGACCTGTCTTACTTGACATGGATCTTTTCATGTCGGAATTTATGCTTTGATTCATTTGTATTCTGAGTATGAGAATGCCTACCTCAGTGATGATATATTATTGTACTGTATTTCCTTGTTTGTTGGCAAGTTTCCGACCGACGTGTTCCTTGTTCCCTACACACACTTGACAAAGTATTTCAGATATCACTCTGTTCTAACTTCATACTTTAGGGGGCTTACTGTTAGAAATTATTTTCGTCACCCCTATGACCGTTAATGATGTAAACCTATCCTTTGTTGTTAGAAGGATAAATGGCCTTAATCCTTGAAGAAGAATGAAGATACTTTTTCCAGAGAGATGAAATTATACTTTTCCTTTGTCAAAAACCTTAGAAAAAGGGATCGTTACACCTTGCTTAGTGTTAAGGGTGCGACGATATAGGATCGTCACAGGTTGCACCACAGTGGCCTGCGATGTTGTCACAATTTTCTCAGTGTTAAGGGTGAGATGATTTTCGTACGAAGGAAAAAGAGGAATTTCTCGAAAGTTCTAGAATAGAAGCTTCGCGTGTGAGGTGGCCTCCGATCGGTTTGGATATGAGTCACGTCCCTGATCTCATGGGATCATCCTAACCCCCTCACCCTATCCTTTTAAGTTAATAAAAGGATAAGAGTTCTCATGGGAAAATTTAGTTGGAAAGTTCTTGAGTTTTGTAGCTTGGAGTTTTTGGAGCTTGTGTGTTGTCTTTGAGCTTTGGTTTGTCAAGATAGATTGTTGATATTAGAATCCATGGATCAAAAGTGTGTGGGAAGCAAGGAACTGTTGAAAGGGACCTTACAACATCAAGGCATTGGTTGTATTCTCCTTTTCATATCTTTATTATAGTGATATATTTCTTTCCCATAAATTTGGTCTTATTTTATTGTATGACTCCTTGATCACATACATAGGTTTTTTTGAGTATACATTGTTGCTTTCACTTCGTTGGCTTGTGTATTTTTATAGGTTCAACATCCCATAAGCCTTGAAATGGAGCAAGGATGACACTTGCGAGGGCAAATGACATTTAAAAGGTATGTCATTTATCTCTTGTTAGTTAGTATGCTTGATGATTAAAACTTGGGGGAAGTTTTATATTCTATCTTGTTTTGTTCTAGTTTCGAGGTGAAACTAGGGAGATTAGTTTGTGTCCGCACTTACTGATTTGTCCAATAAAAAGGGGGACTCTAAGCCTTGTCATCGTGTTTCTGGTAGATGTCTGAAGGAACAAAAGGGTGATTTCAATATGGTGGTGGGAAAGGATATTGAAGTCTCGTAGGTTGCAGACCTCTCAGGTAGAACTATGGTGGGTCGATTATGCAGAAAAAAAGTTGGGATCGACACATTGTGTTGCTGGATGGACTTAAACTGACGCCCTCAACTAGGATATTCCCTGGAAGCTCACACTTTGGCTCGTGGTTGGCCGATTTTTTTTTTCAAAGATGAAGAAGACTGTGCCACTATCTTAAATTCCAAAAGGGAATGGGGCCCATCAGGCTTGGTCATTAAATGGTGGAATACTGACTTTGATCCCTCCAGGGAACTAGTTTCGGTCAAAAGGATTTAGGCTATTCTTCCCGGCCTGCTTCTGGTTTTTTGGACCGAGGAAGCCTTGGAGGCAATAGGGAATAAAGTTGGAACATTTATTGTTATTTAACCTCAATGGAACTCCAAACCAGACCATAGATGGGCCTGGAGAAATATAGAAGTTTATGTTCACAATGGTCTCACAAGGAAAATTTTTGGAGATAAAAAGTGGATTACTAGAAAATATCGTTTAGATGTTATGGGTGTCATGAAATTGGTCATGTATAGGTGCACTACAAAAAGGTATTTCCTGCTTTCTCTCCTACCTGGAAGGTATGGTAAAAAATAGTTAATGCACAAGCGGGCTCAAAATCCTTTCCTAATGCAGAAGAAGCTCTTCGACCCGACTTACTCAGTGCATGATATATATAATGGACCCAAGTGACACAATCTTCTCCTCTGGCTCCAATATCTCATTCAGATGTTGTCACAATCTTCTCCTCTGGCTCCAATATCTCATTCAGATGTTGTTTCCTTAGGTATTTTTCTCCTCTCTCTTATTTGTTTTTTCCTCTGTATTCTCCCTCTCCTCGACCCTACCTCTCCTCTAGTCCCCCACATCCCCACCTCCATGTATCCCTCCTCTCCACCCGGGCTTCTCCCACTCCCTCTCCCCCTTTGGCTCTCCCCTCTCCACCTCTGGGCCTCCCCCTGAGGAGTCTAGCCCTTTTCCTCCTCCCCCTGGACCCGAATCAGAAGCCATAGCTCCCTTGGCGTCCCTTCCCTCTCCAAAAATAAAATCCTATGATCTTCATTCCAAAGGGAGAAATATTGATTCCTCATCGCCCCATGTAGGTCTTGCCTCAGGTCCTCCTATCTCCAATCTGATGGGTAGGAAGTCCCACCTTATTAAATCTCAGGAGAAGCCAGATCTAGAAATACAAAAAGGAAAACAATCTATGATAACTCGCGCCCTAAGAGAAAGGAATGCACAAACTTCCCACATTAAATGGTTATTCTTTCTTTAAATGTGCAAGGGTTGGGGGCACCCTCAATATGCTAGCCCTCAAGTTGTTGGTCTGGAGCCTTAACCCAGACATACTCCTTCTGTAAGAAACGAAGTGTGTAGGCTCAAAATCCAGGATCCTGCTAGGGCCTTGGTGTAAGCATTGGGAATTTTGTGCCTTTGACGAGGATGGTATGTATGGCGGTCTAATTTCGGGTTGGGGGCCGTCATGTAGAGCCTCATATTCTAATTTCTCTCGATCAAATTTATCGACCAAGTTGAAAGTCAAGGATCTTGAATTTTTTTTCTCACTACTGAACATTTATGGTCCTTATGCTGATCGAATTCCCTTCTGGGAATAATTGATTTTTGCAGGAGCCTTCAACGACCCATTTTTGGTAGTAGGTGGAGATTTAAATTTCTCCCTCTCCCATAGGGAAATTTGGGGGGATTATACAAAGGTGGATAATTAAAGAGGCTTCTTCCTCTCCCTACTGTCCAAGCTACACTTGGTGGACCTAGAGTTGATTAAACTAGTCCCCACCTGTCATAACCAAATATCCGAAAAGGACGCAGTGGCTAAGAGGATGGATATATTTTTGGTGTCAGAAGCTTTGTTGGGAAAAAACATTCTAACTTTCTCTCAGGTAAATGAAGGCAGAGGCTCGGACCATAGACCTATTAACCTAAAATTAAAAATGTAGATGGATCATCTCCCCTCGCCCTTCAGGTTTAACCTTGTTTGGATTGAAGAAGAGGACTTCCCCGCATTGCTCCAAAACTCTTGGAAAAAATTGGACCCAGAATAATCCCTTCCTTTGATGCAATAGTTTGCGAATAATCTAAAAATTGTTTAGAGAGATATCAAAGATTGAATCCCCATCTTCAAAGCTCACAATCAAAGACATATTTTGGAAGTCAAGGGTAAGTTAAAATATCTCTATCAAAAGATAGATGAAGGCCCCTTGAGTGAAGAACAATTATCGTTGCTAGTCTTTGGAAGCAAAAAAACTCTCTTTTCTTAAGAAAGAGAAGGAACAATGGAGATTCAAAAGTCATTCTTTATGGCTCAAAGCAAGTGATAGCAATACCAAATACACTCACCATTTTTTGAACTTAAGGAAGAATATTAATACTATATGGGACATAAAGAAGGAATATGACAACTCGCCTCTCTCCTTTGAGGAAAAGGCAGAAGCTAGGGTTCATTACTTTCAGAACCTCTTCAAAGCTATGTGCGGAAGCCCTATCCAATAGATTATGCATATAGTGTCGAAATTTCCAAGGGTTTTTAATAAGTAAATGAAATTGTCTCTCAAAGTGGAAGTATCAAAAGCATAACTACAATCGACACTCTTCTCCATGAAGAAAGTAAAGAGCCCTGGGCCTGACGGTTTCTGGAAGTTTTTTTTTACGGGCTTCTTCAATCTAATAAAGAAATACCTTTTACCAATGGTGAAGGAATCGTATTGGTTCAAAAATATTTTAAGGTCCATGAACTCCACCTTCTTATGTCTCATTCCCAAGAAACAATAATGCCAATCCTTCAGGGACTATTGACCAATCTCATGTTGCAATGTGGTTTATAAATTAATCACAAAAATATTAGCAATTATAATCAAGCCAATGCTAAGTGAGATTATTGGGGAAGAACAATTTGGTTTCTTAATCAATAGAAAATTACATGATGAAGTGATTTTATACCAAGAATTTCTCCACTCAACTAACATATCGAAGGAAAAAATAGCCTTACTAAAACTAGATCTCTCGAAAGCATACGACAGGTTCGATTGGTCTTTTCTAAGATTATCCCTTGTTGAGATGGGGATGACCATCCCTGTAGTCAATTGGATAATGAGTTGTGTTGAATGAACTCCTTTGTTGTTCTCATTAATGACTCTCCATCGAGGTTCTTCAACACCTCAAGAGGACTAAGACAAGGATGTCCCCTTTCACCATTCCTCTTTCTTATAATAGTTGACTCTTTGAGTATATTGATCAAGGAGGCAATTTCTCTTTGCAGTATTAGTGGCTTTCAAATCTCGGAGAGGGAATTAATCTGACATGTCCTTTTTTTATATGACGTATTCTCCTATTTACAAGGGTCGATAGAGGCAATCCAAAGATTCAAAGAGATTCTAGACTCTTTTAGCAGTGCAACTTGTGTGGAGATTAATTTCGACAAATCCTCAATGATTTATCACAATTGGCCTAATGAAGAGACTAGACAGGTAAAAATATTTTTTCCCACTCCCACCCGAAGAATGGATGAAGGTATTAAGTATCTTAGCTTCTATTTAAAACCCGACAAGTATCACATCATAGATTAGCTTTGGATGATAAATAAAATAGAAGGATGCATCTATGTCTGGGTAAATAGGCCATTGTCTCGTGGGGGTAGACTGATCTAACTCAAGTCGGTACTAGAAAGAATCCTAGTCTACTGGGTGTGATTAGTTTCAATTCCAAAGGGAGTCCTTAACAAGATATGCAAAATCAAATACATATATTTATGGGCAGGGCAAGGTGGCATGAAAGGAACTCACTTGGAAAAATAGTCCTCCATCACTGCCCTAAAGGAACTGGGAGGATGGGGACTCAAATATATTCATGTTGGAAAATTATTTGGAGAATGATCCCGGGGACCTCCCTATGGTGCAAAGTGCTTCATTCTAAATATTTCCCAGGCAAGTCGGTTGTGGAATGGATAAGAGAGACGCAAAAATACAAAAGAGGATCGATAGTATGGAAATATTTTGTATAGGATTTCCCTTTGGTAGGAAGTTGGGTGGCATGAAAGATCGTGAATAGTAAATCGGTTTTCTTGGGAGAGGATCCGTAGATAGGAGCAGGAAATTCCTTCAAACTATCGAAAGCTCTAATTCGGTCCCTCAGATATAAAAATCTCTTCTAGTTACACGATGCCAAGTCGTCCTTAGGGTCTACGGGGAAAAGAAGCATGGATATCTATGTAGACTTTGGGTCTAAGAAGGAAGGAGGCCTCAGATTGATCATCTTATGTAAACCTATTGGTATCTAGTTTCATTTCAATTGATGAAGACACACTGAACTCCTTGGTCTGGTCGAAGGACTAGCTCTCTGGTGCTTTCACTGCAAAGTTGGGTTATAAGGCCCTACAAGAAGTCTCACATTCTGACCATGTCAAATGGTGGTGGAAGCTAATCTCAAAGATCAACTCTCCACTTAAATGCAAATTAACCTTCTAGATGGCCATTAACAACAAATTACTTACCTAGGATAATGGAATCAAACAGGGTTGGTGTGGCCCAAATCGTTGTCCTTTATATTTTTCTCATGAAGATTCAATCTCTCATGTATTTATTTCCTGCCCCTATGCAGGCCAGGTTTGGACGATAATTTCAAGCAAATTTCCCTCGAGAGAAGGCTAGAATAAGCCCACAATCGAAAGTTGCTTCAAGGAATGGTTGGAGGACGGTGAAAATCGCTTATTATCGGGTCTCCCCAGTATTATGGTATCCAAGCTATGGTGGGCCAGAAAAAATAATATCTTCAAAGATAAGCTCATTCCTTTAGAAGTTATTGCAGAAATCACAATGAGAATGGTAGAAGACTTTAAATCTGACTTAAAAACAAAGAATCCAAGAATCATGGTTATGTCGTCTATTGATTATGAAATCCATTGGGGTTTCTTTGATAGGGACTATCAAGGACACATGTCGGTATGTGTTGTTGGATTCGTCCTCCACTTAAAGCAAAACCATTATATCCATATCTGTTATGCACCAAGTTCAGGCACAAATAACAAAGCATAATTTATTTCCCTTTGGACCCTTTTGGAAGCAACAATTAAAAAGGATGTAAAAAAATTGCAGATGCTATGGGACTCCAAGCTAGCCATTGAATGAGATAAACAAAAAATCAAGGTTCAAGACATCGGGCTTGAGTCCCTTCTCAGAGACATTAAGCTCTCCTTCAAATCATTTGAATGGATTTCCTTTAGTCATATTCTATGAGAAATCAATGAGAAGGTAGACTCCCTATCAAAATAAGCGCTTCTTCTCCCCGTAGGATATTTCATCTTCTACGAATTCATGGAAGGAGAAGAAATCGAAGCAATGGAGTTCAGACTATAGGGCAGTGGGCCTCGACTAGTAGTGGATGATATAGTTTTTTGTAAAAAGTTTTTATAGAGTGGAAATAGGAAAATAAATGTAGTTTGTAAGTGTAAGAAATGATAGATAATGTTTATATACCTATTGATATGGACTATAACATGTATATTCTTTTTGAGAATATAAAAGTTTTTTTTTTCCTCCGAAAAAAAAACTGTTGATATTTAATTCTTAAAAATAAATACTTAAAACTTGACAAAACGTCTTTTATGAATTTCAAAGTGGTATAATATATTATGGATACATAAACTTAATAATTGGTAAGTGTTTTTAATTCCCCTTAAAACTTCTTTACCTTAAATTTCCATGGTATAGATTGGTATATCTTTGGCTATTGATCCCAATGTTGGGTATACATTAATACACTGATGGCTACTAATCTCCATGGTGAATATCATATTTGGATCAATCAACATTACATTAAATTTAAAACTCGCTCAAGAGGCTTTCCTAAGTTGTTGGTCTTAAGTAGTTACAAAAATACTTTGAAGAAAAGTTCTTTCAAGCGAATGTTTTTCTTTTTTCAATTATTATTTTTACAAGGGTTTCTCTTGGTGTATCGTACCAGTAACTAATTGTAACTAGTTCTTGAAATACTATTTAGGGAGATTATGTTTGGTAACATAGAAACTTGATTTTTCATTTACCATTGGATCCCAGTTTCCATTTAAATTATGAATCTAATTTATATTGTGGCAATTAATCATAGCTACAACAAGAAAATGTCATCTTTTCCACAACATAGTTCCATATCCTTCAACAAATACATCTTTTGATAAATAGCTCACCAATCTCAGAATTGGATATCAAGACCTCATTAATATTCCCTTTAACCATTATGACTACTCCTAACAAGTTCAAATTAGAGTATCTTCAATACATCCCATAAAAGGACATGAATCTCTAGTTAAGGTTCCAATTGTGAAATATTTTAGAATATATTTGTGGAACCACATGCCAATTGGGTTTAGCCCAAGTGGTTGTGTGATGGAGTGTTATCCTCTCCACCCAGGTTCTATTCTCATAAGTGACATGTTAAGCTCATAATGAGTATATTGTTGTAACAATTTTGAACTAAACCTCTTGAAATTCTAGAATGGAAAGTGTTTTATAGTTTTTACTAATGTTTGTACCTCTTCTTAATTTAGGCATTTTCCTAAACAAAAGGAAAAAACATAAATTGTATTCAGAGTTAAATGGAGAATTACTAGCAATGTGACCTCCCATCTCCACACCAATCCAAACAAACCATAAACAAAGACTGCTATGCGTCAACCAAAAGTGACGCTCCTATGCTCAAATCTACATTCACATATATAAGAGGTATCTTTACCTTTCTTCGCTGCTTTTTACTTTGTGCGGCTAAGGTTGTCCGACCTATCGTGATCTAGGTATACCTGCTTGGTTTTCTGCGCTCACTTGGCTTATCTCAGCATATATAGTAACCTGCGGCTACCACTCAATTGAGCAATCAATTTCCTTTAGGGACTAAATGCGCATGTTAGATATTATTTATTTGCTCACAGCACATGTACTCAACATAGACAAAAAATATCTAAACCTTGAGAGATATAATCCTCTTATATCAAGACCTTGTATCACTATACTATGGTCTAATCCTCATGCTACAAAAAGATGTCATAGAAGACTTATTTGACTAAGTTCTACCCTACCCCTTAGGCTTAAGTTATCAACATACCTTACTCTTCTTCTAAAAATAAAAATATAAAATAACGAGCAAATTGATAACAAAAAATAGACAATGAGTCGAGAAACATAATGAGTTGATAAAGAGAAAACTCCATCAAAGGACTCCTCCATATGCAAGACCATCTCTCTATTAACCCTCCTTTGAAAGAGCATAAGCCTCGATGTTTAACTCTCTATATACGTGTGTAAATAAAATGGTCTGAAATTGAGCTCATACCTACCTTAGCTGATCTACTAAAGGCCTAAAGAGTAAAATAGACAAAAATATAAAATTATCAAAAAGTTATCAAAATCCCTTACTGATCTTCTCAAAATAAAAATATAAACTAGATGAGTAAATTGCTAACAAAAAATAGACAATGAGTCAAGAAACATAATGAGTTGATAAAGAGAGAACTCCATCAATGGACTCCTCCAGATGTAATACTAACCTTCCTTTGAAAGACAATCAACCCCGATGTTTAACTCTCTGTATACATGTGTTGAAATTGAGCTCATACCTCCTTTAGTTGATTGCTAAAGGCCTAAACAATAACATTTATTGAAAAATTATCGAGATCACTAAATGATGAAGCCCTATATAAGGTCGAGCCACATAATTGAGGTGAAAGAAAGATACTCATAATAACAAAATGCAATATTATCAATGAATCATTGGTGCATCTATTACAATGGATTTCACCTCCTTATATATGGTTTTTCAATGAGAAAGTCATTTCCACTTATGAATGTGGGATAAACCACTCTACACAAAATGAACAAAAGAATAAAATATAACCTAAATTCATAAAGTGACTTTATTACAAATGTAACCCTTATATCCTAACACCTCATCTTAAGGATTACAATACTAAAATCCAAACATATGTACTAGAGATCGTTGACTAAAAACTAAAACTTTAGAACCAAATATTCTTCAGAAGCTTCTCTGAAAATTGTTATTAGAACAAATAGAGCTCCATCAAATTGCCTTGCAACCCTTGTAAAGGTGTATCTCCCAAGATGAATTCTCGAGTTCCCAAATTCCACCTCCATAAACTCATGAATTGTGAATCTTCTGAATTTTTGGACAACCATTCATGTTGAGCTACATCCACAATGCTCCATCGAGTTGTCCCATGACCTTCATAACTTGGGTATTCTCAAGATTCAAAAATTCTCAAACTATCTGAGTGGCCATCCATAATGAGCTTTATCTACATTAGACCCCTTTACTTTTTCAAGGTGTTAGCTTCTTAAAATGTGTAAATTCCCTTTCTTCAGTAAATTTGTCACCACTATTAACATCAGATGGATATTCAACAATGGCTACATCCACTATATGTGTTTTGTCTTTGATATTTCCCTTGAGAACATCATTAGCTTTAAATATGTAGTTTCAGGCTATGTGACCCATTTTCTTGCAACAATAACAATCCATCTCCCCTTTGTATTTAGTTGATCTGCTACTATTGACTCTTGGGTATAATATAGTCTCAGGTTGAGTATCACCTTTTATATCCCCTACAATTACTCTCTTTTCTTAAGCTAAGAGAGCTAAAATCATGTCTTTTAGAGCTCGAGAAGGCATCTGAGTGAGAGTAAAAATAACATTACTATATTTGAAAGACATCTTCACACTTAGAATCTGTGGCTCTTGGACTGCTGAAGCCACAAGAGTGGAAACCTTGTCTTTCAAAGGCTCGAGAATCTTGATACGGCTCCCCGCTATGATACCATATACCATAATGAGCTATATCACTAAATGGTGAAAACTTAGATAGGGTTGAGTCACATAATTGAGGTCAAAGAAATACACTCTCAATAACACAATATGATTTATCAATGAATCATTGGTACATCTATTACAATGGAGTTCACCTCCTTGTATGTGATTGTTCATTGAGAAAGTCATTTCTAATTATGAATGTGGGATAAATTGTCCTACACAAAGCAAACAAAAGAATAAAATATAACCTAAATTCATACAGTGAATTTATTACAAAGTGACACCAAAACCCCAAAACAATTTGTTTAATGCCTCAAAATGGATTTGGAAGGTTCCAGACCCCAATTTTCCAAACTGAGACCTGCCACTAAAATGACCCTGCAAGCTAATTCCTCCAATTTTTTCTACTCTGAAAGCATTGAGATAGATGAAAAATAATATAATGATCCAATTTGGATCATTGGTCATGCTAACGTATTCATTTTGTTTAGGATTTTTAATTATCTAGATCATTTTGCAATTCTTTTCAAACATCTCCTTCAATCTTGCACATTTTTTATGGTGTGATTTCCTAGTCCACATAATGAACAATGAAGTATTTCAACAATGGAAAAGATAAAGTTTTGTATTAAGTGTCTCTACATTAACGTTTATGTGCATGTGTCCCCGAGGAGTAGGATAGTCGATGATGGAGTGTGTTGTTAAGGCACTCTGTGATGTTAAAGTCACCGGTTCAAAACCTGTGGGGACAAAAAATCCAGCCATGTTAAGGGTTGGTGTGGCTCAGGCCGGGTGCGATCCCCGGGTGATTTTGATGGCTTAGATGCCCCTGAGTCGCGGTTTCTCAACCACAGGCTAGTCCCACAGGTCACGGACAAACTAGCAAACAAAAAAAAAACATTTATGTGCATGTTTTCTGCTAGATATGGTTATAACATTGTTAATATTATTTTGTGTTTGGATTTTGAATGCATTTTGGATTTCCTATTGTCCTTGTTTCTATTATCCGTTTCCAAATTAATCTCAATTGTTTTGATGGTGCCATCTCCTCTTAAAGATTTTTCATTTGTTCCTTGGTTGTGTGGGCATTCAATCTAGGAATGTTCATTAGTATTGTAGATTCTACAAAAGTTGAATTAATAAAATTTCTTTGGGTTCCTATTA
>SNQJ01S0118151.1:3748-17188 GCA_010110895.2 Picea sitchensis
AAGATCCAAGTAGTCATCAGAAATGAAAGGAACCTAATGCATATATAAGAGGGTTATAATGATCAAATACGACACATACCAGGATACCTTGGACCAATTACCTCATGGAGCAAGAGTCCTCTCTGATGCAAGCCCAGGCCGGTGGTGATGGAAGCTACTACTGCTGACAGGACAAATCTGATGAAGAAGAAGAAAGATGGGCCCTCCAGGGCCATGCTCTAGTCAATCCCGCTCTCGGTACTCCATGTCTAGGACCTGTGGGCCTCGAGACATGATCTCCTAGTTATCCCTAGATATTGGGGATAACAAGGCCTAATAAGAGTACCATTCGGTTCAGGAAGGGGATAAAGTTGTCACCTCTATTTATAGGAATGTTTAAAATCCAAGAGAGAGAATTGGACCCGTTTCCTATGGTCTCGTACTGCCACCCGACTTGCATAAAACTCATAATGTTTTTCATGTATCTATTCTATGTCATTATGTTGTTGACGAATCTCATAAATTGAATTGGAAGGAATTGCAGGTATCAGATGTGGGAACCCTCATGGTCGAAATGTTACGCATATTGGACCGTAGGGTTCGATAGCTCAGGAATCGTCTGGTAGACCAAGTTAAGGTCCAGTGGGACAAGTATAGCTCAGGGTCTGCTACTTGGAAGGATGCAAAGACCATACGACGATATCATCCCTCACTTTTTTTTACCACCTCGGAGATATGTTTTCCTGAAGGTTGGGTGTATGTAATGCCACCTTTTGACTTAGACATCTAGAATTACATAAGGCCTAATCATCTTTATTTTCTATTCACTATGAAACTATTAATTATACACTTGAACTTTTAAGACATATGAACCTATGTGAATGTCGATTATATGAATGTTTAACATTATTTGAATTATGATGGATATTATGCAATCTATTTCTAACTTGGAAATTTTGACATTTAAAGTTGTTGGTACATGGATACCAGATTGAGGTTATGATTAAATGCATTTACATAATGATAATGCATGTATATGTATGGGTTTGTGTCATAGACTAATATGAAAGTCAATAGGCTATGAAATAGCCCAAGAATAATGATGATAAAAGGTTGATGTCGTGAACATCGACCAAGAAACAATATGTTATGAATCTTGTATGTGAAATTATATTGGTTCAAATGCATTTCTATGATGTGTGGACAAGTGCAGGTTTTTTCAGGTGGCGAGACTGCCTAAAACTAAATATACAATGACAAAATTCCCAACAACATAGTGCCACAGTATGGTCCATGGTAGGGTGTTGACCCTAGTTCTATTAGGAGGGGTAGAGGAATTTCCCATCGTGCATCCTCTAAAATCTAGAGTCATGGGAGGACGGTGTTAGTTCACGCTCCCCTAGACGTGTGATGATGACTTACAATTGTCTGTTGGAGAAGCTTGGGCAAGAGAGTTGACACTTCCTCTTACGGGTTCTATCTAGAGTTAGGTCAATATAGTTGACGCTCCAAGATAGTCCAACAGAGGAAGGATAGGGATGGAATATGGAAGTAGGTTAGGGAGGAAGGATGACTAGAAGTAGTTAAGAGTATGTGGGGATTTCGCATTATGGTAGAATTTCTTGATTTCCTCATTTTGAAAAATATGTATCTATATATGTTTATATTTACTTAACTGAACTACAATTATCTAAGTGAATGTTGCTTGTGCTAAATTATTGTAATTAAGGGATTTCACGAACATTTTAAATGGTTTACTATCTTGTATGAAATGAATGGTCTTGTTGATTGGATTGGACACATACAAGAATTACTTTAGGTATGATAATTATTGTCATTATTACATGTGTGAGTCTTTTATGTGCTAGCTACACATGCATGCCTTGCACATGTACACTAGTATGTATAAGTTTTTTAAATTGACAATGTTGTTTATTTTGATGTGGATGTATGAATCATGTGTCATTACCCTTGTATTGTAAATTACTCTAACTTCAAGATGAAGTTTCTTGAAGGATGGGTTTATGTAACAACCGAATTTGATTATTTAATTTTCATAATTGTTAATTTAAATTTAATTAGTTATTAAAATAAATTCAACAAGTTTTTTTATTTATTATTTTATTATTAAAAGATAAGTGAAGTAATTGATGAAGGGATAAGGTTGTTGGGAAATTAATGAGGGGGATAAGGTAGTTGGGGAATTGAATGAGGGGAGGATAAGGAAGAGGGGAGGGGACTTGGAGAAGGGTCTCATTTTTGTTTTAGAAAACTCTGCAAGAGGTGGAAGAGGAGATGGAAAATTGTTTTGGAAGCTTTTATAGAGAACTGCTGTTGCTAGGAACTTTGGGCTCGGGGGCCAGGAAATTGCAAGGATTCCTAGATCTAAGGAGTCGGAGAGGTTGTTCCTAGTTGGCTGGGAGGTTAATATTCAGTTGGGCAGTTTGGGCAAGCTCAAGAACAAGTGAACCAAGGGTTGAATCAACCAACTTGCAAGTCGAGTCATGTATTCTACCAGTTGGCCTGTTATCATTATGTTGTTGTTATTATTATTATTATGTTGTTATGTTGTTATTGTTTATTCCTGGTATAAGAAAATCATGAAAGAAATTATAAACTAAATTTCAGTCATTTAAGTAGAAGATTATAGATTTTTATTTTTTTTTAGGGAAAAATAAGAAGGCCTAACAAATTTAGGGAAGTGATATAATGAAGGTGACGTGTAAAGAAGATGAAGTAGCATAAAATAAATTGTTACTTCCAATAACTCTAGAAGGTTGTAGTAAGTTGGTTGCAATGATGCCTATAAATAGAATGCCACAAAAGGAGATTGAGTTTGTATTTCAAAATTAGTGGACCTCCAATACGAGAGAAGGTGAGGGAAATAAGAAAGATTGTCGATCATGAAGAGAAGGAAGGATAAGGAATAATAGTGACATCGAGTTGAACATTGCAATGTCTAGAATTTCGAAGGCAAAGAGCAATAGTGCAACATAGACTACACAACGTGTTGAGAAGGCTAAGGTTAAGAGAATCAAGTTCTATGGACCATGGTTGTAAGTATTGTAAATATTACTAATAATAACGAGAATGAGTATACTTATACCTTCGCATCACATGTCCTTCAAAGTTTGAGTTGTTTCCTTCTTGAATTTCCACATTTGTATAATAACCTTAATTACTTTTCACTGCATAGTTGAATCTAGGTTTGAAGAGTGTGTAAGCTCGACCTACACATAACATAAAAAAAAGGGCATATGCATTCCACTACACCAAGACACCAATGCATTATATGTGGTTGAATTAGTCTCTACACGACCTTCCCTAAAATCAATTAATTCCATTTGAAATAAGTAATATTATAATTAATTTTCTTAATAAATTTCTTTAATCCTTAAGTTTTATTAGTTGTCTGAAATGATATTCTCATTAGAAAAGGAATTAAATAAGCTTTAATAATCTATGGCTCCCTCAACTTACTTTCATATATAGTAAATAGTACCCTTCTATATATAGTAAATAACACTCATTTACCTACCTTCTTTCCCAATCCCAATAAATAAGGAAGGAAAAGAAAACCCTAAGGTTTAATAGTCCTTAGCTCCTCCAACTTACTTAATAGTTAGGGCATGTCATTACAATATTTATCCAACTAATCCAATCTCAACTCTAGCTACAATTATAAAGATAATAGGACATTAGTTTCTTGCAATACAAAAACTAATTTTTGGGGATTATGGTCCAAAGGGCCTACATTACTATTGAAGATGTGTTATGCACAAAATTTAATCCAAGCTTAGTTCTAACTACATCCATAAAGATAATAGAACATTAATTTCTTGCGGCCACAAAAATTAACTTTTTTAAGTTATGGTCCAAAGGGCCTACACTAATGTTGAAGATATGTTATGCACAAAAGTTAATCCAACAATACATAAAATATACAACTCCATCACTCTATCATAGATAATAAGTTTGTATAACATAATCCAAATAACTTATCCATGCTCATGGTTTAAAGGACTTATACTACACAATCAATCATTCATTAAAGATGTGTTGTGCACAAAGTTTAATTCAATGATACACAAACTATACAATTTCATTAATCTATCATAATAGATTGATCAAAATAATAAACTTATATAATATAAATAAATAACTTATTTAGGTTCGAGGTTCAAAAGCTATACTACATAACCATTGAAAATGTGTTATGCACAAAGGTTAGATCATTAATATACAAACTATACAATTCCATCACTCTATAACATAATCCAAATAACTTATCCATGCGCATGGTTTACAGGACTTATACTACACAATCAACCATTCATTAAAGATGTATTATACACAAAGTTTAATTCAATCATACACAAACTATACAATTTCATTAATCTATCATAATATTTGATCAAAATAATAAACTTGTATAATATAAATAAATAAATAAATAACTTATTTAGGTTCAAGGTTCAAAAGCTATACTACATAACCATTAAGATATATTATGCACAAAAGTTAGATCATTGATACACGAACTATATACAATTCTATCACTCTATCATAGCGATTTCATACATATAGAAAGTTTGTGGAGCATGGTCCAAATAACTTATTCGAGCTTATGTTCCAAAGGGCCTATGCTACAAAACCTTTGGAGAATTTGCTATGCACAAAGATCATTCCAATGATACACAAACTATACAACTCTATCACAACTCTTTGATACACGAACTATACAACTCTATCATAACTCTTTGATAGAGCTAGTAAGCTTCTTTAACATGGTCCTTATATACTTACATGATATGACATTTATAGGTTCATAGACGTAGGTACTTTATTTAATTAATTAACTATCTATATATATTAATATTAATATGAATATGAATATGAATATGACTTTTATAAATTCATAAATGTGTATTTTATATTTTTTTGTGTGTGATTAAAAATAGGAAAAATATATTCATCTTTGGTTAGACACTTTACAGAGGTTAACTCAAGTTGGTGCAAGGAAAAGAGTCAATATCGAGATATAGTAGTTGATGAGTTATTTTGTATTTCTCTATTTTTTTTCGAAAACCTGCACACAACCTAATAATAATATGTGTATGGGTAACATTCGAGAAAGATTTAACTCTTAGAAAACCTTAGGTAGCGCATGGTTTACAGGACTTATACTACACAATCAACCATTCATTAAAGATGTATTATACACAAAGTTTAATTCAATCATACACAAACTATACAATTTCATTAATCTATCATAATATTTGATCAAAATAATAAACTTRTATAATATAAATAAATAAATAAATAACTTATTTAGGTTCAAGGTTCAAAAGCTATACTACATAACCATTAAGATATATTATRCACAAAAGTTAGATCATTGATACACRAACTATATACAATTCTATCACTCTATCATAGCGATTTCATACATATAGAAAGTTTGTGGAGCATGGTCCAAATAACTTATTCGAGCTTATGTTCCAAAGGGCCTATGCTACAAAACCTTTGGAGAATTTGCTATGCACAAAGATCATTCCAATGATACACAAACTATACAACTCTATCACAACTCTTTGATACACGAACTATACAACTCTATCATAACTCTTTGATAGAGCTAGTAAGCTTCTTTAACATGGTCCTTATATACTTACATGATATGACATTTATAGGTTCATAGACGTAGTTACTTTATTTAATTAATTAACTATCTATATATATTAATATTAATATGAATATGACTTTTATAAATTCATAAATGTGTATTTTTTTTTTTTTTTGTCTGATTAAAAATAGGAAAAATATATTCATCTTTGGTTAGACACTTTACAGAGGTTAACTCAAGTTGGTGCAAGGAAAAGAGTCAATATCGAGATATAGTAGTTGATGAGTTATTTTGTATTTCTCTATTTTTTTTCGAAAACCTGCACACAACCTAATAATAATATGTCTATGGGTAACATTCGAGAAAGATTTAACTCTTAGAAAACCTTAGGTAGCGAGTTGTGGCCTACTAATGATGCCTAAACTATCGAGTTGTAATCTACTAACTAGAATTAATTTTATCTATTCCTCTATAAGATTTTTCATAACATGTTGATCAATTTTCAATTAATTTCTTTATCTTAAAATGGGGATTTACTTTTTAGCATTTCACCTTCAACTTTATCAACTTGCCTTTTAGGTCTTACAGTTCACATTTCCTTGGAATCCACTTCATTCACGAGACGAGGAATAATGTGCATCCATGATTTTTAATAACCTTGCAACTAGGAGAATGGAACACACTTCTACTTATGTTAGATGGTTAAATCTTAGATTAGACTCGAATGCTCATTGCTTAGAACTATGACATTGACAATGTTGTATTGTAGTGAATTAACAAGTAGTAGTTTTACTTCATACTCGAAGATGATCTTTTTAGCCCCGTGATCATTCATTTTTTTCTAGATCTATGGGGATCGATGACTGGTTGAGATTACCGATGTGAGGCCCAGGTTCAAATATAGTTGGCTGCAAGTGTAAACCCCCTATGTTAGTGTCAACAATGCACAAACGAGTGCCTAGTAGAAAACTTATGACTTAAAAAGGGCTAAGACATGGTGAGACACACTCACAGGGGGCCTCACTCGTAGGGGGTGTCTACCCTTCTACCCTTATCACAATGGGTCATCTCTCATTGGAGAATTAAACCCAAATGAGGAAAATACAAAACCTACATCCCCACTATTTGAGTTATTTCCCTTCAACACCATATTAATCATTCCTTAATTAAATTCTTTGTCTTAAAATGAAAAGTTATTTGAAAACTTTATTCTCAATTTATCAACCTATCATATAAATTTTAAAATCAACATTTCCTTAATATCCACTTATGCTCATAGAGTAGCTTGTGGGTTCAACTCCCGATAGGTGTATCCTCTCACTGTGTGCTCTACTTATTAATACTCTCCCTGCTTTTCTCGTGTGCTGGCTTACCTGACTGTTCTCCACCTTACTGATTTACTGTTCTCTCGCCTTTCTATGTCCACTATACTGCTGGGTCTTACCGCCCATCCTTTACTGTTCTTATAGAATTAATATCCACTTGTATGAACACATTGTATTTACAATGTACAAAACTTATATATATAATTTCATATCAATTATTTCATTATATTTTTTTTTGTTATTGGTGTTAATGATAAAATTATAACCTTCAATGATATCAATTTGGTTCCTTAAGGAAGTGCCTCAACTATATACTCCATCACCAAAATAAATTGTTTATTCTAATTTTTATTTTTAAATATTAAAAAAATATTTTATAAATTAAGTATTTTTATACAAATTTATGGAGTGTTTCATTGTTCCGAGAATGCAAAACAAGATATGCATGTACATCGATGTCTTTTCGCATTTAAAGTGTTATATTCCTTCATCGAATCGGTCCCCATTTCTTTAAAATAAAATGTCACTTCAATCCCTTTCACAACGCTTTAAAGTAATACTATCTCATGGGTTAAATATAACAGGGGTTGCATACCTGGTTAAGACGTCGTACTACTGGAACCTTCGTAGAAAGTTATTTCACCAACTTTTAGAGGCCAGCCTTGGTTAGGCCTAGGTTGGAAGATTTTAATTTTGACGTTTTTTTTATACTCTTATTAAATTATTTTGAATAAATCAATTAAATTGTAATTAACCCACCAAAAACAACTCATACAAATAATCTAACAGAATTCAAACTTTATTTCAACTAGAATCTCAAACATACTCAAACTTCCTACCAAAAACATAAAACTTCATTAAAAAAAACTTTGCGTTGAAACAGTTTCCAATGGACTTCAGTTTATATATCATAAAAAACTAAGCATTGAAAGTCCATATATCATAAAAAAAAAAAAACTAAGCGTTGAAACAATTTCCAATGGACTTCATTTTATATATATATGTAGAGCTTGGTGGAGAGTATCTGCACTAAAATATGAAAATAATTTCCCCGGCATCCTCTGGACGATGCCAAAACCCTCTCTGGATTCAAATAAGAAACACAAGAAAAACCGAGTCCTTATTGTTGACCTACTTATTCTTAACCCTAGCCGCCGCCGTGTTTGACCTAACAACACATATTTTAAGAAAAAAAATTTCAATTTCAAGGCAGCGGGCGGATCTTAAGTAACATACTCCACTTCTCTGTACCAACCACAGCAACATTAACTAACTACTTTAGGGTGTTGGCGTTTGCTAATTGCTTTATTTTTTGTGTTTTTTTAGATAAGGAGATATAGATTTGAAAAAAATGTTATTTTTATTGTTTAGATTATATTTTTGAATGTAATGGATTGAGTCTGTTGAAAAACTATTAAAGTACTTTGAAAATAAAAATTTAACCACTTAAACATATGTAAATTCAACCATTCTTTATAAAATTTCACACAAAATCAAACCTAAAAAATAACTTGAAAAAGAACCAAAACCTAAAACGTTTAAAATAAGCTCATAGATGGTCGAAATCGCCACTTATCAACATAAACTTACTAATTAATCCATTAGAAAAGCAAGCAGCTGGCACGTCCAAATGCAAGGATTAAGACGTGCAAGTATTCTAAACCTACAGAGCATAACATAACCAGTTATGCCAAACGAAGTACTGAGACCACACCAGACGACAGAAGAGTAATGACAAAGCCTCGTGCTGATATGCCTTCGGACAAACTTGCGAATGCGTCAAAAAGTAATAAATATAACTGGTGTGGTATGGCATCCTTTGTGTCAGGGAATCTTTCACAACATTACACTCATTTTCCCTGCCTACTCTCCCATCATTTTGTCAGATCTATAAAAATCCTCCCATCATTTCGTCTATAAAAATCCTCCCATCATTTCGTCAGATCTATAAAAATCCGAAAACATGGGAGGACTTGATCTTTGCAGTTGCATAATGTTCTTCTTCGCTCGTCAACGCTCACAAATGGCTCCAACCACTCAGCTACTGCGCTCCGCCGAAGCCTTAACAATGCCCGGAGTAAGCCCATTTCTGCCCTTAACGTCTTCATTGCATTTTGCTCATCCCCTTAACTGTCTAGGTTATGCAAAATTCTGAGATTATTGATGTTTTCACAAACATTACATTGCATTCAGGTTCAGGTGATTGTTCTCAATGCCAATATGCGCTGCCTAGAGTGCCGCGACAGGGTCTCTAAATTGCTCTCCAAAATGGACAGTATGTTCATTCTTCATCCAACTCCGCACATCCATTATTTGGCAGTGAGATGATTTAGCGCTACCTCGGGCATATCGCTGTTATTTATAGAAATTCAGTCTCTCATAAATTTGTTTGCAACATTTTGTTTTTTCGTTTTATAAATGTGTTTGTGGTGTTATGATGGGCAGATTTGCTGGACTATGTGGTGGACGTGACGCAGAATAAGGTAACGGTGAGAGGGGGCGTGGATCCCAAAAAGAGGATTCACAGAATTAGATTACTGGCCAAAGACAAAAAGAGAAAGGCCATCGAGTTTGAGAGGCTAGTAGGCGGACGATACTCATCATGCAGTAGTGATTACTTAGAGCAGCATGAGTACTGTAGCGGCGGGTGGAAGGTGAAATCAACTGATAACCTCATCCAAGAGGCCTGTTGTTTTTGTTGTGCGTCGTCTTAGCTGCCTCTGCTTGTTGTAGATCTGTAGATACATTTTATTATTATTATGTGTAATTAATAAGAGAACTAATCTTTCTTCCTTGTACACACATTGACTCGGTTGAGGGATGAATTCAGCGCTGGTTTTTTTATGTAAACAGAGGAAACAGTTGAGGGATGAATTCAGCGCTGTTTTTTTTTATGTAAACAGAGGAAATTAAGTTTTCTGAAGTTTATTTTTGCCCCCGCGGTGACAGGGCTTAGTTACCTTGCTTGGTCTCGTTGAAGAGATCATTACTAATATTTGTATTTGCGTGGAAGTGGAGGTAATAATATTGGAAATAGTAATCGCGAAGAAATATTTGCTAAATGTAAAACTTTTAATGGGCACGTGAGGATATTATCGGAAGGAAGCGCAACGCATAGTACCCTTTATGTGTTTCTCCTCTAAATTTGTTTTCTTAAAAGCTTTTGTGTAGTGTTCGAATATGATTTTTTTTTATAATAAAATTATTATATGATTTTTTTTATAATAAATTTATTATATATATATTTAATTCAATTTAATTTAATTCTTAATTCATAAATGTTGATTCATGGTTGGTTAGTGTTTTAGTTTAATTCTTACTCAATAATCAAAATGTGGTTTTTACTTAATATTATTTATAAGAAAGTTTTTGTCCCATTAACTGGGTTCAACCTAGAGAATAATATTTACCTAAAAGTAGTTGTTGTTCCATGTTTATGCTGCTTTTAATGGGGTCATGTATTAATCCTAGAAACCAAATACCACCCCCTTAAGAAAAAAATAATGTTCTCATTACTTTTTAATTAAAAAAAATACTCATTTAATATATATATATATATATATATATATATATATATATATATATATAAAATTGTTAGAAAGCTCAAATAAAGATAAGAGTAAGTTGTTATTATTTCATATATATATATATATATATTATTGTTAGAACGCTCAGAGTGAATTGTTATTATTCATTCATATGATGCATATATACGTACATGTAGATGACCTTTGGATTTGGCTTCCAAGAGGTCACTTGGGATGACCGTTGCACTCACTTGACCTTTCACATTCCTTGCGTGTAACCCTAACAGATTATGTTTCCAACATTCCCTCCTTTAATCCGAAGGGTTGTATGTGAGTCTAAGAAGAGAGCTTAAGTGTGGAAGTGTGCAGCTGAAATATGGAAGTATGGAAGTGGACCACTGCCAATGACTAAATTTTCTCTTTGAATATGATGTTTTTGGGATGACCACAAACGAAATGGCTAGCAAAAGTTGATGTCTTCTACTAAATGGTGGTGGTGGTTTAAGGAAGACCACAGATCAATCTCGTGGTTTACGGATAACCACAAACTCTGGAACTTGGTTCTAAGGCTCAATGGTTCCTAGAAAATTTCATAAGTTAACTAGAAGATGGAAGCCGATGTCTTCTACTAATTGTAAGTTCTATAGAATGTTGGTTTAAAGATGACCATAAAATATTCTCTAGCAGAGGTTGAAAGTCTTCTACTAAGTGGAGGTTTAAGGAAAACCACAAATTGTTGTCTAGTAGAAGTTGAAAGTCTTCTACTAAGTGGTGGTTTAAGGAAAACCACAAACCAATCTAGTGGTTTGGATGACCACAAACCAAATCATGCTTGCTTGATATTGATTGATTGATAAGACTTCCAAAATTGAAGCCTAACTGTCAATCGTTGATGTTGTTCCCCCTTGCCAGATACAAGGTGAGAAGATGCAAATCATTTTACTACAAGATGCGTCAATACTCGAGAATGAATTCTACAGTATGACTGAGATATCTTCTTAACTATTGATGACCATCACCTATAAGTGATCTACCCATAGTGGTTCTTTACTCTTGCAGATTGCTTGTGTTTAGAACATTTGTTTGAAGGATGATTGTTCTTTCCACAATGCTCACAAGGATGAAGATCAAAACACTAATCTTTCATTTGACCAACTTGCTAGCAATGTTGGCATTATGCTTAAATAACTTCTGGATCAAAACTTTGTGTGGAGTTTTCTTAAACATCCAACGTTTTGAGTGGACACTCCACCCATCATGAGGGGATGTTGATATGTTCTAAAAGAGTGTTTGGGTTTGTAAATATAGAGACAATTTGGAACTCGCAATTGGAATTGGGTATTTAATAAAGAAAAGATAAAAAGGTTAAGAATATATGAAAAGAATGATCGAAGATATTGAATTAATCTTAAAAATTATTAAAATAATTTAATTTAGAATATTAATAAAGTATTATGTTAATAAAGTAATGGGATAACATATTGAAATGTGTAGGTATTAAATTAAGGGAAAGAATGGAGAATGGGGAAGTAGGTAGATTAAGGTTATCTAACAAAGATAAGGAGGACAAACCTATAATAGAGGGGATCGAAATAATTAAAGAGAGATTAGAGATGGAAAATGGAGAGAGGAGAGAGATTAAGATAAGGAGAGAGAAATAATAGAGAGGGGAAAATATAGATAGGGGAGATTCAAGGTAATGTATTAAGATACAAAGTAGTTAAAATATAAGAGATTAAAAGTTTAATCTTAAGATAAAGGGGATAAGAAGGTAGTTAATTATAGAACAATATAGAAAATAATTAAGAATATAACAAGAATTTTATGATAGAGTATTGATTAAAGAAAAAAAGAAGAGATTTAAATGAAAATAATGAGGTGATCTAGGATGGAGTCGAGGTGATTAGGAAAGAGGTTATTCAAAGAAGAGAAGAAGGGAAAACATAGTAAATTATTTGAGAAGGGAAATAATAAATGACAAAGAATTATTAAAAAGAGAGAGAAAGAACGCAAATAAAGGGGAGGGGAATTGATGTGAAAGAAATGATTGTATAGAATTGAAAGAGAAAGAGAAAGAGATAAGAGAGATCCCAGAGCAGTTAAAATGAGAAGGAAGAAAAATGGTGAGAAATAATGAGATTAGGATATAAGAGGCCACGAGAGGAGCATAAAGAAATTAGGGACATGTTTGGCTAAATAGTTGGTCAGGAAAGGCTAAACAGTTGGCATTTCGAAATCTACTGTTGAATTGGAGCAGGTGAATATTAAATCTCTTGAAGTAATCCAGCAGTCTAAAACTTGAAGGGGTTTGGTATAATCAGGAATATGAAAGGTGACTTTCTTTTCATATCCGATAACGTTTATGGGTGAGTACACAAAGTTAGTGGACAATAAAGTTGCAACAAGGTGAGAAGGAACACACATTTGTAGGAACACGTTCGTGTTTCTAGGAGCGTGTCTGTGTTTCTAGGAACATGCATGTGTACCTGATGTGACAAGTTCAACAAACCACAAACCTCCACTCAACAAGCCATGTATGCACATTCCCAAGAATGCATGCATGTTCTCAAGAACGTGTAGGTGTTCCTCAGAAACATGTGTACAAGAACACGTGCGCGTTCCTAAAAAATATTGAAATAAAAACAATGCGTGTGCAATTTAGGATCACCCAAGAATGCGTGCATGTTCTCAAGAACGGGCATACATTCCTGAGAAACACGTGTACAAGAACATGTGTGTATTCCTAAAAAATATTGAAATAAAAATAGCGTGTGCGCGCTTTAGGAATGTGCACATGTTCCTAAAGCACACACGCGTTATTAGAAACATGAATGTGCAGGTGTTTCTATTAACATGAAATATCTCTCTATCCCCCCCCTCTCTCTTCCCCCTTTGCCTCTCTCTCTCTCTCTATGCCCCCCTCTCCCTACCTCCATCTATCTTCCTCTCTCTCTCTCTCTACCCCTCTCTCCCTACCTCCATC
>SNQJ01S0118151.1:31762-43607 GCA_010110895.2 Picea sitchensis
GCTGGGTTTTCTTCCCCTAGAGGGTTTCCCAGGATAAATGTTGTGTCTCTTGTGGATGTGTATTTCTCAATGATCTTGTTCTTATTATGCTCTTATCTTATGAAATGAAAAGAACTATAATAATGGCATAAGAATTAACAAATGAAAGAGTCGCTCCCCCTCCTCAAGATCCTCTTCTGGTTGGATTGTTGCAGTTGTGATAGTAGCAGTGGTTCTGCATCAATGATCTGTCTCCTTTTATTATTTTATGAATCAAGGTCCAAGTTAGGGTTCGACTCTTTGTCTTTGAGCTCGACCACTAATGATTGTATTGATCGACATTCATAAGTGTTGTGCCAAGGGCTATTGTGGAACTCACACCACTTTCTGGTGTCTTTCTTAGACTTCACGTTACCCTTCTTTGCCTGCATCTAGGACTGGCTCTCTTGAGGTTGGCCTTCCTTTCTTTGTCCATGCTTCACCCACTTACTTTGTTGCTTGAATTTCTACTCAATTTTGACTGCATATCGATAAGCATCTCCCAGTGAGTAGATGTCCAAGAAATCCATCTATGTTTGGATGTACATGTGTAGACCATTGCGGTACTTCAAAACTAGGTGTCGCTCGAAGTCTTTGATACCCAACTTTGAGCGCAAGGTATGAAAGATGTTGGTGTACTCCGCCACCGTCTGTTCTTTTTTCTGACGCATAGTTTTCCATCTCATGTATTGGTCATCATAGTTTTTGACAGGGTAGAACTCCTCCTTTGTAGATAGCCTTTGTAGGGAATCTAAAAAGGCCACCCAAGTGGGTTCTCTCCCAAATAGTGTAGATTCATCTGCGGTGTACCTCTCCCAGTAACCTTCCCACCAAGATCTATATGTTAAAATTAATTAAAAAGTACCTAGGCAAGTGTTTCTCATCACCTAGGCACCTAAGGGGTGAGAAAGTGCCTAATGTGGACCCTCTAATCATTTAATTTGTGATATGCAAATTAAAAGGTGACTTTATGACTTAAGTGAGGCGCTGAGTGAAGAGACACTCAATCTCATCCACCCATCTAATCCAATCTCAACCATTGGATTGTGAAACTCCTCACCTACCACCATGAGGTCGATTAGGGTAGGAGGGCGCACCCTAGCTAGGGTTGTTCATTCATTTTTGAGAGAGAAAGAGAGAAGGAGGTCGAGCTTGAGAAAGGAGGCAACACTTGCAAAGCTAGAGCACACATCCCAAGGCATCTAGTTAGCACGTTTTTCAAGGCAAAGTTCAACATTTAATGCAGTTCGTACAGTACGGATCTCAAGAGGTTGTACAACCATCTTCATGCATAGAAATCAAGGGAGACAACAGTTAAAGTTATGAGGAGGTTGGCATGCATTCCAAGGCTAGCATACAAGCATTTATTTGCACAAAAACTGGGGCATCTACTGGCATTAATTTTTGGGTGAAATTCCGTACAGTTTGTACAGATTTGGCACGAATTTTGAGGGTCGTACAGTCTAGTTTTTGGGCACAGTTTTTGAGGAGAATAGGCACAGATTTCGAGGAGTTGTTCCTATTTCATATTCCATACAGTCTTAGCATAAATTTGGCACAAGAATCGAGACAATATGTACAACATTTATTGCTGGGACATCCGTACAGTTTTATAGATTTATGGCACATAAATCAAGGAGCATTTCCAGGACTGTTCAAAATGATTTTTGTTGAAGAAAGTCTGAGATAAGTTTGTGTAATTTCTGAAGATGAATATGTTGTAAATGAAATTTCTCTGAAGCTCACAAAGAATAAAATCCCTCTCTCACTGGTTTTCTCCTTGTGGGTTTTTCCAGGGTCGTTATTAGACCAAAAATCATTGTGTTATTTTTCTCAGTTTATGTGTTGCTGATATGTTTTATTTCTGTGTTAAAACGATGTTCAAAATCCTCATGTTTCAGTTCTGAAAATTTATTTTATGCTGAGTTTAATTGGCTTCCATAAATCTAGGTTTGGGCATTAAACATTGGCTGAAAAATCAACGAGATTGAAACTGTGTTGGGGTCTGAAATTTTACATTGTATCAGAGCCGAGTTAAAAGAAGCAGAAATATTTCAGCAAGTCAGAAAATTGGGACAACAATCACTTCACCAGACAGAGCTTTGAATTTTTCATTTTCAGCAGAAAGGGGTCAATGGCTACAGGTTTGAGGGTTGAGGACAGACTTGATGGGGCAACAAACTTTGGTGCTTGGAAGGAGAGGATGATCTTGTTGTTGCAAGAAAATGAGTTGTGGGACATTGTTGAAAATACCACAACACATCATGTGGTTGTACCTACCGATGCTACTCTTCTTGCATCATACACTAAGAAGAGTATCAAGGCTAAGAGTATTATTCTTGATTCCATCAAGGACCATTTGATTCCTCACTTGACGGGGAAGGAAAATGCCTATGAAATGTGGGAGTCTTTGACAAAGTTATACTAGAGTACAAATGAAAACCGAAAGATGGTTTTGAGGGAAACATTGAAGAGCATTAAAACAACCAAGGTTGAGAATGTGGTCACATATCTTACCAGGTTGACACAGGTGAGAGATGAGCGTGGAGTTGTGGGGGAGGCCATAGTTGACAGTGAACTTGTGAGGACAACATTGAATGGAGTTTCCAAATAATGGGTTATTTTTGTTGAGGGCATTGTGGCTAGGAAGAAGCTTCACAATTGGGAACGTCTTTGGGATGTCTTTATTCATGAGGAGACCCATAGAGGTTATGTACATGGAAGTTCATCTACAGGTCATGATGAGGAGAATGTGGCTCTTGCTGCCAACAACAAGAAGAAATTCAGAAAGGGTCCTAAGGGAGAAAACAAACTGAAGGGTGAAGGGAAGATGGACATGAGCAAAGTCAAGTGCTTTGCATGCCACAAGTTTGGGCACTATGCAGGTTAGTGTCTGAACAAGAAGAAGAAACAAACAAAATCTTCAGCATTGGTGGAGGAGTTCTCCACCAAGTTTGATAAGGAGTTTTCCTTAGTTGTGTGCCTTTCCATGAGGACCACTCATTTAGATATGTGGTATATTGACAGTGGTGCCTCCCGCCATATGACAGGGGTTCGTGAGCACTTGACAGATCTCACTCAGATTGGTGATGTTGAGGTGGTGCTTGGAGATGACCGGGTGGTCCAGGCAGTTGGTTGTGGGACTATATCATTTCAGAGGGAGTCTTTGCCTCCCATGTTGTTGAGAGAGGTCCTATATGTTCTAAGCTTGAAGAAGAAATTAGTATCAATTTCTGCTATTGAGGAGAGGGGCTATGAGGTCTTGTTCCGTGATGGGTAGGTGCTCCTTTTCCCAAAGGGGTCCAACATCACTTCAACCAAAGTGATTGGGACTCGACATGAAAATCTATACAATCTCATGTTTCAACAAGCGAGAGAATTATTTCATTCTACCAGCAGCAGTGACCTATGTGAGTTATGGCACAGGAGGATGGCACATTTGCACCATGGGACTTTGAGATTACTGAGGGAGATTGTGACTGGAGTTCCATATTTTAGTACAGAGCAACAGGATTTGTGCAAGGGGTGTGCTTTGGGAAAGTACACCAAGAGTGCTTTTCCTAGCAGTGACAGTAGAGCAGTAGGTATCATTGATCTTATTCATTCATATGTGTGTGTCTTGATGTCTTCGGCATCGTTGACTGGTTGTCTATACTATGTTATATTCATTGATGACTTCTCACTGAAGTCTTGGATTTTCTTCATGAAGACCAAAAGACAGGTCTTCATTCGGTTCCAAGAGTTCAAAGCTCTTGTGGAGAACCAGACAGGGAAGAAAATCAGAGTTCTGAGGACAAATAATGGGGATGAGTATACCACCAAGGAGTTCATGGACTTTTGTGCAGGAGAGGGCATCAAGAGAGAGTTGATTGTTCCTTACAACCCACAACAGAATGGGGTTGCTAAGAGGAAGAGAAGGGCCATTGTTGGGGTTGCGAGAGCCATGCTACATGATCAGGGGCTGCCACTATTTCTTTGGGTTGAGGCATGCTACACTACAATTTATCTGCAGAACATGAGTCCACACAGGGCAGTGGGGAGCATGACTCCTGAGGAGGCTTTTTCTGGGAAGAAGTTTGAGGTGGGGCACTTTCTGATTTTTGGGTGCATCACATATTCACATGTCCCTTTTGAGAAGAGGACAAAGCTAGAGCCCACAACAGAGAGAGTGATCTTTGTTGGGTATAGTGAGACTTCAAAGGATTTTTGTATATACCCTTCCTTGAGGAAGACTGTCTTGAGGAGGGATGTTAGATATGAGGAGGACAAAGCCTTTAGGAAGTCACAAGGGAAAAAGAGGGGTGAACAGTTTTCACCTCACATTTAGGTGAGTCCGCAGCAGACTACAGTGACATAGAGTTTGAGGCCACCAGTTTCGGTGATGACTGGTCCACAAGTGATAGGGCCATAGATGTCAGGTTCACAAGTTATTGGTCCACAGGGTTCAGGATCTAGTACCCCAGAGTCTACTTCAGGATCACGGTCTTCGGGAGATGGGGTTGAGCAGGGAGAGTCCGCTCCATGGGACACTACTTCAGAGAGGAGGAAGCCCAAGTGGCTTCATGATACTTTGAGGGAGGCACAAGGTTCAATGGGGAATCCCATACAAACAATGAGGGAGAGTAAACCTCCTGAGAGGTTTTGTAGCTACATCACGATGGTGAGCAGTATTCGGGAGTCTGAACCTTCCACTTTTGAGGAGGCTACTGGTAGAGAGGTTTGGAGAGATGCCATGATGGAAGAGTACAATTCCATCATGAAGAATGATGTCTGGGGAGTTGTTCCTAGACCTGAGGGGAAGTCAGTGGTGACTTCCAGGTGGCTCTATAAACTCAAGCATGTTGCATATGGCAGCATTGAAAAGTACAAAGCTCGCTTTGTGGCTCGGGGGTTCTCACAGGTTGAGGGATTCGATTATGATGAGACCTTTGTGACGGTTTCTAGATATACCTCGATCAGGGCAGTGATTTCCATTGCAACAGAGATGGGTTGGAAGATCCACCATATGGATGTGAAGACCGCATTTATGAATGGTCTTATACAGGAGGAGGTGTATATTGATCATCCATTGGGCTTTCAGGTGCATGGGAGAGAGTCTCATGTTTTTAGACTGAAGAAGGCATTGTATGCGCTGAAACAAGCTCTCGGAGCTTGATATTCAAGGATTGATGCCTATTTGCAACAGTTGGGCTTTGAGAAGAGTGAGGCGGATCCCAACCTATGCTTCATTGTGGTTGGAGAGGATCCTCTCATTCTCTTGCTATATGTGGATGATCTTTTCATTATAGGGGCAGAGAGACTCATCACTAGCTGCAAGGAGAGCCTTGCTTCAGAGTTTGAGATGACTGATATTGGATTGATGCACTATTTTTTGGGATTGGAGGTTTGGAAGGAGCCTGGATACATCTTCATGGGACAGGGGAAGTATGTGTGTGATATTCTGAGGAGATTTCAGATGGAGGACAATAGGCCCATGACCACTCCTATGATTACCAACTAGAAGAAGCTTCATGCTTCTGAGTCATAGTTGGTGGATTCCACTTTATATCGTCAATTGATCGGTTCGTTGATGTATTTGGTCAATACAAGGCCATATATTTGTTTTGATGTCAACACTCTCAGTCAGTTCATGGTGGAGCCTAGGAGAGTGCACTGGGTGGCAGCAAAACATGTGCTCGTGTATCTTTGTGGTACAGTAGATTATGGTCTAGACTATTAGAGAGGAGACGGAGTTCGTCTGGTTGGCTATACAGATTCAGATTGGGCAGGATGTGTCAGTGATCGGAAGAGTACTTCAAGGTGTTGTTTTGGATTGGGCTCAGTAGTGGTGTCTTGGTTTAGTTGGAAGCAAAAGTTAGTGGCATTGAGTTCTGCAGAGGCTGAGTATATGGTTGCCAGTTAGGCCAGTTGTGAGGCCCTTTGGCTTCGTAAGTTGTTGGTGGGATTTTTTGGTGTGCAGTTGAGGCCTACCTTTATTTAATGTGATAATCAGAGTTGCATTAAACTCTCGGAGAATCCAGTTTTTCATGACAGGTCTAAGCATATCGAGATTCGTTATCACTTCATCTGTGACTATGTTTAGAGAGGAGAAGTGGAGCTACAGTACATATCTACAGAGGAGCAGGTTGCAGACATACTCACCAAAGCATTAGGCAGAGGCAAGTTTGTATATTTCAGGGACAAGCTTGGAGTGGTGAGTAACACTTTCCTCGGTAAGAGGGAGTGTTAAAATTATTTAAAAATTACCTAGGCAAGTGTTTCTCATCACCTAGGCGCCTAAGGGGTAAGAAAGTGCCTAATGTGGACCCTAGTCATTTAATTTGTGAGATGCAAATTAAAAGGTGAATTTATGACTTAAGTGAGGGGGTGAGTGAAGAGACACTCAATCACATCCACCCATCTAATCGAATCTCAACCGTTGGATTGTGAAACTCTTCACCTATCACCATCAGGTCGATTAGGGTAGGAGGGAACACCCTAGCTAGGGTTGTTCATTCATTTTTGGGAGAGAAAGAGAGAAGGAGGTCGAGCTTGAGAAAGGAGGCAACATTTGCAGAGCTAGAGCACGCATCCCAAGGAAACTAGATAGCATGTTTTTCAAGGTAGAGTTCAACATTTAATGCAGTCTGTACAATATGGATTTCAAGAGGTCGTACAACCATTTTCATGCACAAAAATTAAGGGAGACAACAATTAAAGTTCTGAGGAGGTTGGCATGCATTCGAAGGCTGACATACAAGCATTTGTTTGCACAGAAACCGAGGCATCTGTTGGCATTAATTTATGGGTGAAATTTTGTACAGTCTATATAGAGATGGCACGAATTTCGAGGGTCGTACAATCCATTTTTTGGGCATAGTTTTCGAGGATAAGAGGCATGGATTTCGAGGATTTGTTCCAACTGCATATTCTGTACAGTCTTAGTAGAAATTTGGCACAAGATTTGAGACAATGCGTACAACATTTATTGTTGGGACAGCCGTACAATTGTATGGATTTCTGGCACAGAAATCGAGGAGCATTTCCAGGACTGTTTAGAAGGATTTTTGTTGAAGAAAGTCTGAGATAAGTTTGTGTAATTTCTGAAGATGAACATGCTGTAAATGAAATTTCTCTGAAGCTCACAAATAATAAAATCCCTCTCTCACTGGTTTTCCCCTTGTGAGTTTTTCCAAGGTCGGTGTTAGACCAAAAATCATTGTGTTATTTTTCTGAGTTTATATGCTGCTGATATATTTTATTTCTGCGTTAAAACGATGTTCAAAATCTTCATGTTTCAATTCTGAAAATTTATTTTATGTTGAGTTTAATTGGTTGTCATAAATTTGAGTTTGGGCATTAAACATTGGCTGAAAAATCAGCGAAACTGAAACTGGGTTGGGGTCTGAAATTTTACACTAACATGGGGAAGGGCTTTAAGGAGCGAAGGTGATCTTTTCACTGTTGAATTTTTTTTGGACAGAGTTATAACCTTCTACCAAATTCAACCATTTTTCTAGAGAATCTACATATATTTGGCCTTCAAATAAAGGGATATCAAAATTGACTTGTACCTTGAAGGGTGTCACACTTGCAAAATTGTTGCTTGTCGAAGATGCCTCAGCTATCGCCATCCGTAGTCTTCGAAGGATCTAAGCAAAGTTGTCCATCATATCGTTCCTTTGTCACATGGGGGATTCCTCGAGCAACATCTTGAAAGGATCTCATGCTCTGTCATCTCTCTTTTCTTTCGCTATAGGAGGTCGCTTGGGCTAGCGAGAGTGGTTGTCCTCAAGCGAAACTAGCTCGAGACCCAAAACTCTATACACTAACCTCGTCGGGGACCTTCTCTGAGAAATGACAAGGAGCAGACTGCTCTGATACCACTAATCCAAATTATTTTGAGAACGACATGAAGGCAGAAATATAATCGAGATATAACAATGAAATACACAAAAATATAGAAGAGAACACATAAATACAGTGAAACCCAACTTCTATTACTGAATAAGATAGAAAAACACTGTAGAACACAAACTGGAAAAATGAGGTAGCTTATCTCTAAAAAGAAAGAGATGTTAGCTACGCTTCATTCACAAGAAGCTTTACATCACACTCCATTGCATGCTTAAAGGGCCTCCTTCACCTCAATTATATATGAGAGAGTGAGAGGAGAAGAATTCCCATGATGCATGTGGGATAAATTGGACTAAGTTTATAAAATGTCATACGCATGTAAAACACTAGGACTTCTCAGGCGATCACCCATCCCAGTACTACTCTAGCCTGAGCGTGCTTAACTGTGGAGTTCTAATGGTATCCGGTGCATTAACTCTATGTTGTAGGCATGTACATAAGTCCACTAGGAAATCATTAAATGATGTCTGTAATTAACAAATGAAGATGACATTACATTCCATTCCCCATAAAAAGGGTGAATATCATGGTTTATCAAAACCACATGCTCAAAATGGTGATTCAATGGAAGAGGTGGATGGCCACTGAGATCCATCTGGATCAGAACATAGAGACCTGAAATAATGACACTTGCAAACTAGCTTAGGACATCTGACATAAAGAAGGAGAAGGGAATTGTAGAATTGTTTGATTCAAATGGGGAACCTATGTTTAATGATCCTAATTTTTTGAACACCACCTATATTTTATGATCTTCTTTCTTGGAAGCATCTTAAGATTTCCCACTTACTAAATCTCATGCATATATTAAAAAATGTTTCATCTTATTTTTGGAGGCACATATCATCGAAAAAATGAAAAAATTGGTGTTAAGAGATATCTTATTATTCAAATACTAAAAATAAACATTTGCCAACAAAAAAAAGAAGAGGAGAGGTTGTTCTATCTTAGTCTTTTAAAGAAGGTGATGTCCCATGAACTTTGAAGAAAGATGATCTTTATTTTAGTGAAGGATGTTATATTGGGTGTAAAGGCACCTTCTTTATGTAGGTCGACTCTATAATATTGTTTCACCATAGAAGAACATTTGTTGAGGTTGAAATCACATGACCATATAAACCTTCTAATTGTATGTATGTTAATTACATGCTTCTTTTTCTAGAATGTAGGTTATAAGTATATGCTATGAACTTATAGTTTTATGCCAATAAATTTTGTATGTTTTTATTTTGTAGAGTCACTATCATTTTCTTATGCATGGTTGTGTGAACCATGACTTCCCCTAGGACATGTTATCGCTCAGTTTGTAGTTTAGGTCATAGACTAGAGGATAAGGGTCAAACTGGCGTAACAGAGACCTACCCCACCCAATGTCACCACGATGGGGAGGTCCTTTCTATTTAGGGTGGCTAAGCCCAAGGGAGACGTCCCTGGAAATCTGGGGTTTGAAAGGAAAAGGCTCAAATGATTAAGGCTAGTTTCCCCTTCGCAGATTATCGCCCAGAAGATAGTCAAATAAGGAATAACCACATAAAAGGCACCTGCTTGCGAGACAAGACAACAATGAAACTAATACATGCAATAATGGTTAATACTTCATAAATCAATGACTATCAAAATTTAATGTATATGAGCATACACAACAGTAAATATTGACGAAGTCAATGTTTGCAATAATGACAATGGCAATATAATGTTACTTGTCAATAAACACTAGAATAATATAGCATCTAATGAAAATGATCAATCCTTGAATTAAATCAATGCATTAAATGTCATTAGTTGCTCATATACAATAGATTTCTGCGTCAATATCCTAGGGATGACGTCAGCTTCCTTTAGGGTTAGTATGATTTTGTTTAATAAGCAAAACAGACAAAGAAGGTCAACGTTTTGCTAATTAGCCAATGAAAATCATCAATTCATCAATGTATATCACAAGATGACCAAGCCAACAGTATTTTCTATCAACAAAAGCTCAATAAAGGCATAACGTCATCATTTATTGCTGAGTTAGAGGGCTTGATGCATCAGGTATGACGTCAGCCCTAGTTAGTGGCGTTAGGGTTAGTTAGGGTTTCAAAATTTGAAAGTTTGAAAGATGAATTTGCACAACAAGCTTAACGTTGGAAAGAATACCAGTGCCTTAGGGTAATATGGAGTCAAAAGTAAGGGCAAGAATCTCAGGAGGATTTAAAATTTAAAGACTAGAAGGTTAGGTTCTATGGTGTTGCAATGGCAGGGCCCTAGAATCAAAACCCTAAGGGAAGGAGGCTCATTCCGGTGTTGCTTAAGCAAGGCCTCATGCTCCTTCCTCTTTCTCTAAATACTCTTGGCAAAACGGCTAGCTTCAAAGTACAAATCTAAGGGAAAAAAGTGTTGCAGGAGCAAGGCTTTTCAAACCCTAGAAGGTTAAAACCCCAGGTGTAGAATTAACTAGGCCTAGGACGTCTCGTTTATTCAACCTATACTTTAATGCTAACTCAGAAAAAGGGAGATAAGTGTAGCAACGACTAGGCTATATCTTCCTTTATCAATGGCTAAAAAAATTTCTCAAGAATGGGGACATATCGCAATGACCTATTAGTGTGATTGCTACCTAGGGTTTCAAGATTACAACAATATAATAGCAATAATATAGCAAATGTAAGAAATTAAGCCTACAACCATTCATTTAAGAAGTTTTGCATGAAAAATTCACTTACATATCATGAAGAATGCATAATCAAACTCTAGTTGTAAACCTTCCATGAGAGAAACACCATAAATGCCAAGAGAGATCCTCCAAGGAGAGTTGCGCCTCACTTCCAAGACCAAAAATACCAAGAAAAAGACTAAAAAGTAATCTCTCACAAGAGAGTGAGTTATGTTATATTTAAAATGAGGAGAAACGTCCTCTATTTATACCAATACATGACCTTTGAATTAAAATTAAGGTCATTAAAACAACTGACAAGGTTGACTATAATATTTACACTGTTTTTTACATTAACTGCTAGAAAATGTCATAATATGAGCAAAAAGAGGGACATCAAGCCCTTTTGAGGGAGACGTTGGCCCTTTTTGGGCAAATACAGCATCCAGAAACCAAACGTTGGCCCTTCTAGGGCTCCTCCAAGCTGCCACACGTGCCAAATGACCTCAACACACTGCCACACGCTCCAGACAACGTCCAGTTCTCCCAGGTGATGTCCTGTCCATCGAAGGCAAACGTTCCATCTGCAGTGGGTGATTCCCCCTAGGCCAGGCTCTGCCAAAGTGTCCTGGGTGGAACGTCCTTCTTTCTTCTCGTGCAATGGCTCATCATAACATTGTCCTGTCTCTGCCATCCCAGCAACCATCTGATGGGCTCTTCAGCCCCATGGAGGTTCGAGCTAATCATATCCCCATGTGTACTGGTCCACTGGTACCTTTCCGCCGGGTATGGTCATGCACATCAAAAACTTCGCCCTCCATGGGCTCATCAGTCCTCGGGATCATAGCAATGTCAATCATATTTCATCATTAAATTTATCAAATACATGCATAAAACCCCTAGCATATCCTATAAGAGCTCAAAGACATTACACTGATCTACTATACAAAGTTGAAGAAACAAATAGAATAACCTATTGGGCCAGTATCCACAGGAAAAGGAAAGTTTCCACATAAGATCATTCAAGCCATGTACATGAAGTGATATGGTCTAAGGAATGTCCAGTTATAGTGAAGGCTAGGGGTAGGTGTTGTCCGTGGGTGCCTTTGTAGGAGGTGAGTTGTACCCGTCATGGATGCACCTTTTCCAAGCCCCTTTATTGACTTTATTCTTTATTTATTGTTTTTTTCTTTCTTTTTACTTCAAGGTCTGACCAGAGGACACTGCCTTGGCGTGGTGACCAGAGCTGACAGTGTTACCCACTGGTATTTTCGCAGAAATGATAAGGCTGGCTCG
>SNQJ01S0118152.1:22071-40577 GCA_010110895.2 Picea sitchensis
ACACAACACAAAGTGTATCTAAGATCCCCTTATTCAATTTCAGGTGGATCTAAGACACTTCAACACCACAAAAAAATTGAACTTTTATTATTCTTGATACAATGATCTTCTAGTTGCCCCCTTTAAATGTACATACTTTGTCTATTCCCTATACTTCCCAATGCCAATAAAAGTTTGATTTAATTTTTGGCATATAATATTTTAAAAAATACACGCTGATGCACACAATCATTGATGGCGCTCTAATCTTAGCACCATCCTCCCTATTGGTTCACACTTAAGCATCTCAAAGCCTCGAGACTTAATTCCTTCATTAGAACACTATATAAAATCTCAACTTATAACTCCTTAACGCTATGACACATAAGGCGCTTAACACCAATGCTCAATATGTTAATGCACAGCCATCGTTCGATGAATGTGTATTCGTCCTTGATCATAACTCTGCACAAGAACCCCAATCTCTTATGTGCAGGCTTACAATATTGATCTTCTTCCAAAATAGAAAGAACTCACGGCTTCTGGCTTGGCTTCTTTTGCGCAGAATTGTATCGGACGCCCTCATTCCAATCTGGATTTACTCATCAATCTTTATGCTATTAACAGTTGCTCAACTGCCTCTACGTAATACAATCCACGTAAAACTCTTCTCTTGAAAAATCCACATACAGATCTTCTCTTACAAACCACTTTCAAAGAACAATGATGATCCCACTCATTGTAATAAACAAATACAAAACCATACCAATCGCACGCCCATAGTTGCTCCTCTTGGCAGATAATAAATGAGTCACTTTCGATAGTCTTGCTTGGTATTTACCATAGCCAGTCTTCTGTGTCGTCCAGGCAAAACATCAAATGCACATTTCTCCTGGTAGATGCATTAATCTTCATGTGGAGGCACCAATCTTCACCAATGTAAGTAAAGCTTGAATTGCTTGATGTGCGCTTCTGTGCTGGCCATCCAGAATTGCTTGATGAAGAGCTGCCAGATTTTCTGATTCGGATCTTGCGGGTCTGATGAGCACCCGTTTCCTTCACTTTTTTCAGCAGTTCTCACGGTCTGCCTGTACTCATGCAGTGATCCGAACAGGTATGGATGGTGGCTATTACCAGCAGCAAGCGGATCTTCCACACTCCTGCTAGCACAATTGCAAAAAAATGGCGTCCTTCCTCCAGTCGTCTTGGGGGCAGCTTGGCAGCAACGATCTACAGCCCTTCTGCTGCAAATGAACTTTGCATAGGTGTCGGCTCGGCTCTTCACGCTGATCTAGAATCAGCTGAAACCTTAGGTGTGCCACAGATCTCCAACTTCACACGGATCTCTTCCACAACGGATCTTGCACAGCTAATTGCTGATCTTATACCAGGTTACATGGATCTTGCACAGCGAATTAAAGAACACGGATCTATGTCTCCATATTTCACAACCAATCCGGAATATTCAATAGTAAAATGAGTTTTCCATTTTTCTCAATGCAGATACAAAAGGTTGCCGAATGATCATACTATTGTTGGTGTTGTTGCAATCTGCAAGTTTTTTTTTTTTTTTTTAATTCCTTTCCTATTGGACTATGGACAAGGCGGCTACAGTGGATTTTATGAAAGTTGGGAATGATTTCCAAGATAAAATGATGAATGACACCATTAAATATGTAAAATCAGTGCAGTAAAAGGAAAGCCTAAGAGGCGATATGCAAGAGGAGGACGGTCCCCAACAACAGATCCGCTATTCATGAGAGAGAACAATTCAATCTGTAATAAAAAAACTAAATGTGCATGCCAATAGAAAAAATAAGGAGGCACGGTGGTTCAGATATAATAATCCTAGAAAACTCGGAAGGATTTGAATCACTGCCAATGTATATATATATATTTTTTTAACCAGGAAATCAATTCCATCACCTCAAGGGATTGACAAATCTACCAATTTACAAATTTACAGATTTAAAACACGAGTCTAGCAATAGATCTGCATATTGAAATAATTTTGAGCAATTTTTTTTTTTTTTTCAGACAATCGATGTACCATACAATAGCTGGAGTCTCCTCTTCAACACTGTAGAGTTTCTTCAATAAGCCCATCGCGGTAATATGTTCACCATTCTAATTGCAGCATTATCACCATCAAATGAGATTGAAAAACCCCATGGAAAAACCACCATGGTGTAGCTATCAAGCCCCTTAAGATCAAAGAAGCTCTAATACCAATTGAAGAAATTAAACACAATAAATTTGAGACAAGAACATAATTGTGGTGGTATTGGTCATTTTTCTTCTAAGTGTCCTTATTCTAAGAATAAATATAGCGATGAAGAAGAAGATCCTAGGAAGAAAAATAAAAATAAAAAATGAGACAAGGGAAGAAACAAAAATAAATTCTTCAAGAAACGTTTCTACTCAAAGGAAGACAGTTCCTCATCAGACGAGGACGATGATAGTGACAATGATTCAGAAAGAATACTCTTCATGGTAGTAGAATATAATGAATAATATTCTGAAGAATAAGGAGAAGTCAATATCAAAGAAGAATTAATCAGTTCGTTAGAAGAACTAAGGAAAGAAAGAAAGAAAAACAAGTCACTCAAGGAAGAAATAAATATTAAAGAATGATCTCAGAATTCTAACTTAGAATAAGTCGAGAAGATAGTCATGAACTTAAAAATCCAGGTAGAATAATACAAAGGGGTTGAAGAAGAAATCAGAAGTCAGTTAGAAGAAAAGGAGAAGATGATTGAAATATTGGAAGTAGAAATAATCACTCTAAGAAAAGATCTTCAGAAGAAAGATATGCAACAGAATATCACCAAAATATTGTATGAGATCATCAATAATAAAATGCCATACTATGATAGGTCCGGGATAGGATACAACTAGATGCAGATTGATAAAGGTTTGAGTTCCAAGACAACAAAACATGAAGCAAAACAAAGAAGCTATGCATAAATCATTAGAGGTTCTCCTAAGAAGGAAGATGGAAAGAAGATCCAATAAGAATATCATAGAGAAACCACACCACCTAGAATATTTAGAATTCAAAATCAGCAGCAGCCAGCAATAGAAAGATGTCAAGAAGAAGAAGAATTTAGAAGAGAAACACCATTCAAAAGATCTTTCACCCCCAGGTGCCAAACTATTTTTCGTGGTTTTTGTTATTCGTGTAACAATTTTGGGCACAAAGATATAAATTGTAGAGCCTATCGCAAGAAAATAAACAAATATGAAGGCTACTCAAATAATAGTTATCCACAAAGGCCTCATGAAACAAAAAACATAAACTAAAACAATTTTGGATCATTGAGTAATGAAGTAGAGTGCTACAAATGCAACAATTTTGGACACATGGAAAAATATTGTAGATTGACTATTCCTCCAAGAGAACAAAAGAAGAATATCAAAAGTCATAAAAAGGAACCAAAATGGATATGGAGAAGGAATTAGGATCAATTCAACACTAAAGAATGCTTTCTTTCTCTACAAGATCAACACAAGAAAGATGGGTGGTATGTTGACAGTGGTTTTTCAAATCATATGACAGGTGACAAGTACAAGTTTCTAACTCTAAAGAAGGAATGAGATGGATCCATTTCATTTGACAACGAAAACTCAACCAAAATTATAGGAAGAGGCACAATCAATATTGGAATCAAAGGTGCCAAGGCAGAAAATGTTCTACTGGTTGAATATATGAAGCACAATCTTTTAAGTGTTTGACTCTAAAAAATGTGATATAAGGAAATAAGGATCAAGCAAGTTGGTGGATACAACTATAAGAACCAAAAAAAACATATATGCACTTAATGAAATTGGAAAGGAAAGATGTTTCTTAGAAAAGGAAAATGAAAGTTGGCTTTGGCACAAAAGAATGGGTCACATGAACTTTGATAATCTTGTCAAAATCAACAAAAAGGAAGTAGTAAGAGAAATTATTGATATTTCAAATCCAACAAATACTCTATGTAAGCATTGTCTATAGGGAAAACATACCAAGACCAAGTTCAAATCAAATGAGTAATCCATGACAAAATCATTGGAGATTGTACATACTGACCTATGTGGACCGACAAGAATGAAGGGATTGAATGGTGTTTGGAGAAGGCTTATTTTGAGAAGGAAGTGTATAATGGGCGTATGCCTATTTTTGGAGAAAGATTTGTTTTGAGAAAGACCTAATTTTGGAGCACAAGCAACATGTGGAAATAAAGTAGCAGGAAGAAAAAGAAGGAAAAGCAATGTGGCGTGTAGGAAGACATGCCTAACCATGATAGGGATAGGGTTTTTGGAAATATTATAATGACTATAAGCCTATAAAATAGTATAAATAAGGACTAAGGAGGGCTAGGTAAAAGGGAGATGTGTGTATATGTGGGTGAGATAGAGAGATATCATATCATAATAGAGAGAGTTGATTATCATGATTTTGTGGGATTGTTGTGTAATAAGTCTTGTAGAAGAGTCAAATAATCTAGTGTTAAGGGTTAGGTCACAGGATGAGGAGCTTGGTGTGATGTAGTCCGCCTCACAGAGGGTTCTTACCCTCATCTTGATTGTATTACTTATGATTTAATGCGCGCAATGCAATATTTTGTAGCAGAATAAATGAAAGAGAAGAGAGCTATATCTTTGTAGACGTAGCCCCAGGAGGGGGTGAACCACAGTAAACATTGCGTTATGTGTGATTTTTAATGAATGCTTACTTTTTGTTGATCATTAACTTATGAATGAATGGTTTAACTAGAAATATCAACATGCATGCATAGGTTTAAAGATGAATAAATCATAGAAGTACTTGAATAATTAACAAGGATAATGCATAAGGAAGAAAGAACACAATCACAGATCCCCACTCATTCCTAGAATGAAAACACTTGAGCATTGCAGTCACCTATTAAATCTATATTGGGTTAGACTGTGTTGTGAACCCTTTGCTTAGCGTTGAATTTTGGTTTACTAGGAGGGTCAATAGTTTTTGGGGATTTTTTGGGAAACCTGTTGAGATCTGAACCTGGGTCATCCCAAGAACAAGAGAAAGAACAACCAACAAATGGTTTTGTTGCTAGATGGAATTGCACAAGACTGAGTGGATGGGATCCATGGAAGAAACACACGGAGAATGAAAGTATATAAGGGAATGTTTAGGCCATGGAATCCAACAAAGGTGAAGATTGGAGGATGGTTGGAAACAAAGGAACTTGAGTTTGCGCAGAAGGACAAAAGAAACCCTAACTTAACATTGCACAAGTATCTCGACAAATATGTGTTTAGCGACTTGCATGAGGTATTTTTCTGTGATTTCCCTCATTTGTTACAGAAGTGGGTATTGAGGTTATAATACAACCACCCTACAAATCGAATTGGAAAACTAGAGTGGAATCATGTGGAGATTGCACAATTAGAGCAAGTTAATAACAAATTTACGTGTGCAGTAGATTTCTGGTTAGACAGTATTGTTGCAGGGTTTATCACTGAATTTGCAGTAGATACCGCAAAGTCCTACATAGTAGCAGAGAAATATTTTATACAGGGACCCAAATGTAGGTACATCATATCTCTATATACTTCAATCAATATTTTATTGTATGAAAACGGTGTGATTACCATGAAATCAGACAACTAAACTTCCCCGCGTTCATGGGGGAAGGGGGGAAGCACCGACAGGAGGTTGAGATATGGAAAAGGATATGGATAAAGGAAATAAGAAAAAGGCCATGGACCCAATCATTATGTAAGAATACCATATACAATAGATAATTGAAAAATATGGAAAGACGTGTAGTGGAATACACTACCAATATAAAATGAATAACAGGAAGAGAGCCATAGCTGATAGAGAGGGCTTGGAAAGCGATGAAGAAGAGGTAGAGGATCTTTGGGTTGCGGAGCAAATTGAGGAAATACTGTGTGCAACATATGAAAGGAAAACATGAGGTCCAAGGTCAGGGATAGAAGGATAAACTCCAATCTAGATCAATGTCAGTGTGGAAGCTACAACCCCATGTGCGACTAATACATCAAAAAGAACACCAACGTTTAGACAACCGAATTTTAGTGGAAGAAAAACAACAAGACATGCATCCAATCAAGGAGCATCAAATGGGGACGCCATTTCAAGAAGTAAAAATCAATTATATACATTGCATGGAGGCAGTAGTTCAACATAGTTCAAAATGGAAGGACATGATCCCACAATCAGATTACCAAAATTTTGGGGAGAGGCATCAAAGGACCTTGAAAAGAACTTATTCATCTGTGAGAATATATGGGAAGAAAATAAGATCATAGATGAGGATACAAATCTCACGTAATAAGCTATCACACTAAGATACTTCACACAGGACTGGTATAAGAGCCTAGATGTAAACAGTCCACAAGGAATACTAAAGAATATTGCAGATGTGAAAAAACTACTGGTAGACGAATTTCAGAAGACCAACTCAAAAGAACAATACATGAATGAAATGATTGAAATCAGTAAAAAACCAAGTGAGTTTGTTTGGGATATTGATCATAGTTTTAAATGTCTAAAAGGAAAGTTGAAATATGCAATTACTAACATGAAACATAGGAATTTATTTGTGAACTCACTGTTACCACATTTTAAATACCCATTAAGACAACAAAATTTCCAAACTCAGGCAGAGGCTTTGCATGAAGCCTTACAACTGGAAGAGAACCAATATCAATAGACAGATCTAGCAATAGAGGAAATGAAGGAGGATTTGAAGAATCTAACATTTCAACTTAACCAGAATAAGAGTAAAGAGAAAATAGAAGTTGTTTGGTGTACCCTGTGCAGGAAAAAGGGACATCATAAGAATGAATTTCCAACTTTCACGCAATACATGGAGACAGGGGTGCCAAACCCATTTCCAACAGAAGGACCATGGTGAGAGATTTTTCAAATGCATGGGAATGATCCATATCATTGTCCAATGATGCAAAAATATAAGACAGTAACCAAAAGTTCATATTGTAATTTTTTCAAGTCAGTGGGTCATGATGATAAGGATTGTAGAATGATTGAACTGATGAGAGAAATAACTTCAGATACTTATAGGGTGCAAGCATAAATCATGACAATACAAGTTGCACCTTATTTCAACCAGGTACCACCACCATACAACAATGTGCAACCGCAGTATAATAATGCGCAGCCACAGTATAACCTCACGTAGTATAACTAGGTACCTCGGTAAATGAACCACGAGGAGATCAAGTTGATACAGAGGTGGAGGACGAGGCAAAGGAGGATTTGTACAAGGGAGAGGACTAATAGTGTGCCACAATTTCCAACAACTAGGAAATTATGCAAGGTATTTACCACTCCCACCAACGACATGTATGTAATGTCGCGCAACATACCATGACATCGAAGACTTCCTAACACTCTTGGGGAAGATCAAGGAAAAAATGAACCAAAAAAACTAGAATGTCCAATGGATTTCTACGGAAACCAAGGATGATGAGAGAAAAATAAATACAGTCACTCGAGGAGGAGCCAAGAAAGGAACTGATGCAAAAAACAAGATCCAACGCAACACCAAAGGGTTAAAAATAATACTAAGCCACAAAAGCAGTTTCACACACGGAAAGAAAAGGAAACATTTAAGGAGGCTAGAGAGGAATGTCTCAAGAATAATTTTGTGTGTACATTAGTCACGCAACAAAATCATAACCCACCAATATATGGGATGTCATTCTCAATGGACCATACCAATAAAGAACAACCTCTAGAGAAAGTAAGTACCATAAAGACTTTTTTGCAATCCTGTGTTAAGTTATTGAATGACCCATCATCTGTTAAGGTATTACAAAATATTCCAGAAATATGTAACATTGAGGTAGAAGGGATGCTAGAGAAAAAAACAATCAATCATCTCCATACAAGAAGAAGGACAAGCAAAGAATTTAGACTGAGTGCCAACATTGGGGATTTCAACATGGGTGATGTTATACTAGATTTAGGCTCTAAAGTAAATGTCTTACCTAAGAAGACGTGGCAATGTATGGGGGAACCTACCCTAGGTTATTCACTTGTCCAGTTGAAACTAGAAAATCAACACAAAGTGTTACCTATTGGAAGACTTAAAGGGGTGACAATAGATTTGGATGGAGTGTGAACTATGGCATATTTTTGATGGAGTTCACACTATGGAAGATTTTGAATTCGATAAACAGGCTATAATCAACCCGAAGATAAGAAAAATGAATTTTGAATCAGGTGAATATAGAGACATTACACCATTGGATCCTTCAGAAGGATAAAGGTTTGTAGAGGCCACTTGTTTGGATCTAGAAGAAATAAACCAGTTATATAGAACCACCGTGCAACAAGAGGATTATGTTAACCCTAATGAAAATGGGGTACTCAGTTGAAGAAGCATTACATCATGTTCTTTCGTATTAGACACGGGTTTGGAGAATTGGAAACAATGATTACATGAATTTTCCACAAGGAGGCGTGCAAGAATAGATTGTGCAATAAGAAGGGTTGGTACAGAGATAAGAGAACCTCCCAGTTTTCATGGGATAAATGACTTAGAGGAATTCCTAAAAAATTATGAAAATGAAGTGTTATAAAATTAGAGGCTCTTATCCCTATATATTTCACTCAAGGCAACACCTACAAGGTGGTGGGGTGCACACAAAGAAACAATTCAGGACTGGTATCAATGTAAATGACTACTGCGCATTAGATTTGGCACATAACAAGGGAGAAATAAAATGCAGAGGTATGATGGGAAAGGAACATCAGTGGAACACTTGGAGAAGTGTAGGACACAATGGCGGATGACACCACCAGAGGAATGACATCATCACTTTATCCATACATTGGAAGGAATCCCAGGGAACTGGTATATACACCAGGAGATGCACATAGGCACTATAGAATGGACAATATTACAACATAATTTTGTAGTAAACTTCTCATTTGAACATGAGAACCCCAACATTGAGTCAACGTTGAAGTTGATACATGGAATGATAGCTGAAATCATGAAAGAATATCAACAACATAACAGACAGAAAGTCAAATAGTTACTCTCATGCTATCATGTTGAAGAGGAAGCACTATATGAAGATGATCCTCGCAACATTCAGATTATAAATATTGAGGGAGAAAGAGAGGTGGAAGGTCCATATCTAGATTCATAATTATTTGATGCACCAATCAAAGTAAAGAAAGTCAACATTGGGACGAATGAAAATCCTAAAATCGTAAGTATTGGAGACTATTGGGATGAGAAAACAGTAGAAAGAATAGTAGAGTTATTGCATGAATACTGTGACCAATTCCCAATAACATGTATAGAGATGAAAGACATAGTAGAAGAAATAGGTGAGATGAAGATACCCCTCAAAGATGAGGCTAGACCTGTTAGGAAAATACTTTATAGACTAAATACAATGTATGCGAAGAAAGTAAAAGTAGAAATCGACCGAATGTTGGAAGTTGGAATTATAGAACCAGTAGAGGAATATAAATGGATCAATCCCATGGTATTCCAAGAAAATAAGCAAGGGGGGATAAGGATTTGTGTAGATATGAGAAAAATTAATTATTCTTTCTTACATGACCCTTTCCATACCCCTTTATATAGATGAGGTCTTAGAGAATGTGGGAGGTCGAGAAGAATATTCATCCAAAGATGGATTCTCAGGATGCCATTAGATCAAAATAGCTACAGAGGATAGGTATAATACTACTTTTGATACAAAATGGGGATCCTACCAATATATAGTCATGCCATTTGGGATGATGAATGCACCAGCTATATTTTCAAGGGTAGTCATAGCTTCTTTTAAGGAATTCATACATCAATTTCTAGAATTATATCTGGATGGATGGACTGTATATAGTCTTTTAAAGGACCATGTAGAAGTGTTAATACTAATGTTGGAAAGATGTAGGCAATGTCAGTTATCATTAAACATCATGAAATGTATCTTTGGTATGCCTTTTGGGATATTGTTGGGACATATAGTGTGTAAACAAGGTTTACTGGTTAACCCTACTAAGATTGCAGTCATTGTGAATTTACCACCACCAAAGTCAGTGTGCTAGTTAAGAGCCACACTGGGCCATACAGGATATTACAGGAAATTTATAAAGGGGTATGTGCAAATTACCTCACCAATGGAAAAATTGTTAAAGAAGGATACCATATTTCAGTGGAATGAGCACTTTCAGGAAGGATTGGGCACTCTAAAGGAAAATATGGTAACAACACCTATATTAGTATTTCCATAGTGGGAAAAGACATTACATGTGCACGTAGATGCATCAACCATAACACTTGGAGTAATTCTAGCACAACCAGGAGTAGGGGACTTAAACCATCCTATATCCTTTGCAAGCAGAAATTTGTCAGAATCTAAGTAGAATTACAACACCACAAAAATAGAAGGCCTAGCCATGGTATATGCACTTCAGAAATTCAGGCACTATTTACTAGGTAAACACTTTAAAATGTTCAAAGACCATTTTTCCCTCAAATATCTAGTCAACAAGCCAATGTTGGGGGGGAGGATCTGTAGACAGCTATTATTATTCCAATAATTTGATTTCAAAGTGATATTCAAACCAGGGAAGTTGAATGAATGACCTGATCACCTATCAAGGGTAACTAATGGAGAAGAACCTACTAACTTGGAAGACAACTTCCCTAATGTACAATTATTTTTAGTACAAGTAGTTGATGAATACTTCATGGATATTATTGAATACTTAAGTATAGGGGTGGAGCCACATGAATTTAGCATTGCGCATAAGAAAACTATGGTAGTCAAAGTTGCAGACTATCAACTCATTGTAGGACATTTATACAAGATGGGCCCATATAACATTTTGAGAAGGTGTGTATTGGAACATGAAAAACCCATAATTTAAGTAGAAGCTCATGAAGGTGTAGCTGGAGGACACTATGCAGGAAAAGCTACCGCACAAAAGGTATTGCGTGTAGGATTATGGTGGCCAATAGTCCATAAATATGCCAAGGATTATTGCCAAAAATGGGTTATCTTTTCGAGGGTTGGAAAACCCAATAGAAGGGATGCGATGCCCCTAAGACCACAAGTGACTCTGTATGTATTTGAAAAATGGGAAATAGACTTTACTGGACCTATTAATCCACCAACAAAAGGGTCAGGAGATAGATATCTAATTATTACAACTGAATACTTAACAAGATTGGAAGAAGCAACACCAGTCAAATACTATAGCGTAGAGACAAAAACACACTTCCTATTCAAGAAAGTGATCACCATATTTGGATGTCCCAGTATTTCGATGAGTGACCAAGGCACTCATTTTATTAATAATACCATCAGGACTATGACCGAGGAGTTTTAAGTCTATCACCAAAAGAGTACACCATATCATCCTTAGGAAAATGGAACAGTAGAAGCTCTCAATAATATTTTGGAAAATGCTTTGACTAATATCTGCAATGTCAATAGGGATGATTGGGACTTGAAAATACAAACAGTACTATGGGCATATCAGACCACATGCAAGAAGTTGACATGACAAACACCATTCATATTGGTGTATGGGTAGGAAGCAGTGGCGCCATTAGAATTTTTGGTACCTAGTCTATGCGTAGAAGCAATTACCAACATGAAAAAAAGAGGCACATTACAGAAGAGGTTAAGTCAAATAATGGAAATGGAAGAGGACAGGATTCTGGAAGGATTTCACCAAGAAGTACAAAAAGCAAGAGACAAATCCTGACATGATAGACATATTAAAAAGAAGATTTTTAAGGAGGGAGACCTAGTTATGCTCTATGATAGGAGATTTTTGCAACACCCTGGTAAGTTTAGAATGCATTGGCTAGGGCCACATGAAGTAAAGAATGTCACAGATGGGGGATATGTGCAACTAAAAGACTTGGGAAGGATAGAACTGAAATGAATGATCAACGGTAGTCAACTGAAACTATACAAGGATAGTCAACATACTAACCCTTAAAAGTTATAGCGTAGTAAGAAAATCATGTATATGTTAGGAGATAAAACTCATAAAAAAGAAGACAAGAGTAGAAAAAGAAAGAAAATACAAAATATTGGAAAATATAGTGTGCAACAGACAGTGGAATCAGTGCAGCAAAAAGAAAGAGTGGTTGCACGTAGGATATGGCTAACAAGAAGAAAACATAGTTCATTAGGGGAAAATTGTCAACAGAAATGTATGACACACTGAAAATTTACAGTGCATCGGAATACGGGCCAACGATCAGAAAAGACAAAACCGATCATTGGGGTAAAAAGGTGTGAATTGAGCATTTATGAAACTTATTGAAGCATGGTCAACAAGCTTTAACACATTTATGACCATAAAAGAAGTGTCTCCAAGAATATTCGGGGAATTTATGACACCCAATATATAACTAAAACGCAAGCCAAACGATACATATTGTGAATTTACAAACCTACGAAGATAAGGAACACAGAGACAGGTGGTGAATAGGTGAGTTTAGAGATCGAAGTTCAACCAGGGAAGGAATAATTACCCATGATGAAAACTCCAAAAGTTGGTGCATTTGGTCAAACAACACGGAAAACACACAGTAGCCATAGGTCACCGCAGGAAACCACAGAGGCATAACATACGCTTACATAAATAGAGGGAAGTGTCAATGTCGATGCAATTCCTTCATCACATGCCGAACCCGTGAGTGCCACACTGGTAGAGGAAGAGGGGTAGGCCCCGATGATGGTTGGGATGGACATTGATTCACATGACAGTGTGCATGGCCATGACCCATTAGCAACAGGAAACCTACAACAAACTTCCAGGGCTGAAGCATCCTTCAAAATAAATGGTGTTGATAGTGAAAGGACATAATCTGATAGGGCAAGGCCACAAACTATGGTGGGGTCCATGCAACAGGAGGAAGTGTAGCTTCAATATATAACAGGGAAACTAGATTCAAGTTGGGAAGAAAGAGAACAAGAGGCTAGGAAATCTAGCGTGCTAACATAGAGAAAGGGGAAACAACCCATCGTGCGATCTGTGCGCAAGCAACCCGACTCTTCAATCATTTTTCTGCACATTCCATATGGGATGCAGGCCACACTAATTTTAGTGGGCTACGTTGAAAGGTTACAGTATGTATACCACGACGTGTATGATACCAACAAATTCCTATAATTTGCACAACAAGTGTATATGGAGAGCCTGGACACAGGGCCGTTAGGAGATCTGGTGCTACAACCAAAGAAGTGGGTGGAAGGCTTGGTAAACATAGGGATTCTTAATTTTTCAAAGACTCCCCACTTCAGAAGGGTGAAATATGTGAAAAACTGTGTTAAGCAGTTATTGGCAGTCCTCCATGGAATATTTTTGTGGCTAGACGAACCAGTCTCCATCGGTGTCAAATTAATTCTGTTCATCATAGGACTACCATCAAATGGAGAGAAGACCTCTTAGTACATGGATGATAAAAACAAGGAAAATGCACTCACAGAAGAAATGAAGAAAACTTATGGGACAGAAAGGGGCTTGCAAGACATTATGATAAAATGGATCAATGACACAACCACCTGGATGGCAGCAAAATTGATGGTGTGCAAAATCCTTCGAAAATGTCGCAAGGAGGAGGTCCCCTAAGGAGTTGTCACAATGACAGCGCAATGCATAAATGGAACCATTCCCATCTTGGCCTCATACTTACTAAATCTATTCCTAGATGACTACAAGGATGCATAGGACTTGGTAACTAAGTTCCACTACTCTTGGTTTTTTATACTAATAACACTAATTGGATGGAAAGAGCCTACCTACTCATATTTCTGTGATAGAGTAGGATGATGTCGCACAACATGATACACATCGTTGGGAAGAAATTATGATTCTAAGTGGAGAAGTTGTAATGTCAACACTTTTTCTCAGTATCTCAGTGAAATGCAAGAGAATATATCCAACACATGAAGAATAACTCCTGTGGTGGTCGCGCAGTACAAAGGGATAGCCAACTTTAAGGTTACGTGACACAATATGTGGATCTAGGTGTGCAGGGATCCAGACAAAGAATGGCTACAAGTTCGATTATGCATCAATGCAGAGGAAGTTGAATGGGCAATGAAAGACTGGCAGGATGACTGGAAGATCCTAGTCATCATCAAGGACATGGCCAAATGGAAAGAAGTGGAAGCAGGGTCATCCAAGAGATTTACAGGGGGAAGCATCGCGACCAAGAAACCAACACAACAAGTGGAGCCTGGTCCAAAGATAGTGCAACAAAAGAAGGGAAACACCCCAAAGAAGGACAGGAAGATAGGAAAGAAGGAAAATGCCCCCGCGCAAGAGGAACAAGGAAGGGGGGACACAATGACACATGAAACTCCATCAGAAACTACTACACAAGAGATAGGTCCACCCAAATGGCCAATCATACATACAAGTGGGTCGCGCAAGAAGGCCAAGGCCCAAAACAAATCCCATAATACACAATCACCGAGATGATGTTGATCTAGTCGCAGAGAGGGTGCAGGACTGCGTAGAGGAGGAGTATGAGGAGGTAGAGAACCAAAGAGGAAGGATAAGGAACAATTTGGCTGACATTAAGCAGGTCCTTGAACAGATACAAGCAACCCAACTACAAGAGAGGGGAGTCGAACCAATCCCCTGACCGACAGAAGTAGGGGACAAAATTGCATAGAACGTGGAAGACACAATTCAACTTGTACAACAAGTAAGTCCTAGCTTCCAGATAACACCATATATGTTGCAGTTCAAGGAGGCCATAGCATAGACACCACTTAAATATCTAGTGCAGGTACAGTTGGTATTGGATAAAATACCAACGAAAGAACTGTAAAAGCTACAAGTCAGTGTCACACAAGAAGTGCAATCACAAGCTACAGCAGATATGACAGAATTGGAAGTAACCAAATATGGAAAGGATGCACTGGAAATTTCGGTAGAGAAGGTCTAGATGGAGACACAAAAGGAGAAGAAGTGCGTAGATAAATTGGAGCAGAAGCTGAAGGAAGTCTTCACAAAAATTCTAGACAACGCGTAGGCAGCCATGAGCATTACTTAAGAATAGATTCAATTCATCGTGCATACGCTCGGATATTATAAGAAGGAGATCGAGGAACTCAAGGAAAACTTAATTCAAACCACTCCTCCCAAAGTTACAGCTGAAAGGGAACAACATGCATCCCGTAGAAATGATGGAAAGAGAATCCAAAAAGGTCACATAATGTTTTTACAGGATCGTGCAACTATGGACGACCTTGGAGGAAGACGACAAGGTCCAACAACTATACCAACAAGAGGAGGAAATAAACACTGCAATGTAGGAGATGAAGAAGTGACAGAAGGCGATGGGAATTATAGAGCGATTGAAAGGAACATGGGAGATGAAGACCCAGTAGACATAATTGAATATTGCTTAGAATAACAAGCAGGCAAGGCAATCCCAGTTAGAAGTCGTCCAGAAGAAAGAAATGCAAATAATTGTTAAAATGGAGGAGGAGAAGAAAAGGATGGTTCGGGACCATGCCGAGAGTGCAAAGTATCTGAAGGAAAACATCACAATGTAGAGGGTAGAGGAGCTCACAGAGAAAGTTGTGCAAGTGAAATCCAAATGGGAAGAATCAGAAGGAAAGTTTCACATCTTGGCAAGGGCTGTACAGGGAGCACCACCTAAGTGGCACGGGACGAGCCACATGTCAGTGTTGGGGGCCTATTAGAAACATGCCTATTTTTAGAAGGAAGCCTATGTTGGGTGTGGGCCTATTTTTGGAGAAAGATCTGTTTTGAGAAAGACCTAATTTTTTAGTGCAAGCAATAGGTGGAAAGAAAGAAGTAGGCAGAAAAAGACATAAAAGCAGCATGCAAGAGGAAAAGCAATGTGGTGCATATGCATACATGCCTAACCATGATAGGGCTAGGGTTTTTGGCAAGATTTTAATAGCTATAAGCCTATATAATAGTATAAATAAGGACCGAGGAGGGCTAGGTAAAAGGGAGGTATGTGTATATGTGGGTGAGATAGAGAGATATCATATCATAACAGAGGGAGTTGATTATCATGATTTTGTGGGATTTTTTAGTGTAATAAGTCTTGTAGAAGAGTTGAATAAGATAGTGTTGAGGGTTAGGTCACAGGCTGAGGATCCTGGTGTGATATAGTCCACCTCAAATAAGGTTCTTACCCTCATCTTGATTGTATTATTGAAGATGTAATGCGCGCAACACATGATTTTGTAGTAGAATAAATAAAAGAGCAGAGAGCCAGATATTTGTGGACGTAGCCCCTGGAGGGGGTGAACCATGGTAAACATTGTGTTATGTTTGATTGTTAATGAATGTTTACTTTAAGTTGATCATTAACTTATGAATGAATGGTTAAACTAGAAATATCAACATGTATTCATAGGTTTAAAGATGAATAAATCAGAGAAGTAATTGAATAATTAACAAGGATAATGCATAAGGAAGAAAGAACACAATCACAGATCCCCACTTATTCCTAGACTGCAAACAATTGAGTATTTCAATCACCCATAAAATTTATCTCAGGTGAGACTGCACTGTGCACCATGTGTGTAGCATTGCCTTCTGGTTTACTAGGAGGGTCAATAGTTTTTGTGGGTTTTGTTGGAAACCTATTGAGATCTGAACCTGGGTCAGCCCAAGAACAAGAAAAATAATAAACAACAAATGGTGAACAATACTTTATGCTATTGGTTGATGACTACACAAGAATGACTGCAATTTTCTTTCTCAAGAAGAAATCAGATGCATTCGAACACTTCAAGATATAAAAATAGATGGTTGAAACTGAGACAGATTTGAAAATCAAGTGCTTGAGATCAGGAAATGGAGGAAAATTTACATCAAAGGAATTCATGGATTTCTATGGTGAACATGGAATAAAAAGATAGTTCTCAACAGCTAGGACACCTCAGCAAAATGGAGTTTTCAAAAGGAAGAAAAGAACAGTATAGGAAATGGATAGAACCATGTTGAAATATTCCTAGTTGGGTGACATATTTTGGGCACAAGAAGTACATACAATAGTTCATATCCTGAATAGAGGAATGCTCAAAAGTAATAGTGATATGAATCCCTATGAGTTATGGAAATCAATACTAGTGAATGTGAATTATTTCAGAGTGTTTGGAAGAAAATGCTATATCAAAAGAGAAGATGGTAGGATTGGAAAATTTGACTCTTAAGTTGATAAGGGAATATTGGTTGGGTACTCAAGAAAAATAAAATCATATAAATCATTCAATATAAGACTTAATAAAATAGTGGAAAGCATCAATGTAACGATTGACAAAACAAATGGACGTAAGATCAAAGAAGGAAGCAAAGATCTAGAGGAGCATAATGGAGAAGAAGATTTGAAAGAATAAGAAGAAGAAGAAGAAGAAGAGAAGCTAGAAGTAGAGAAAGAGGAAGAAGAGAAGTAAGATCTCGAGATACATCCAAAGACACCTAGTTCACAAGTGTAGAAAAATAATCCACCAAATTAGATTATTGGGAATAAAGATCTAGGATTTGAAACCCAAATAAGAATACATTCACCTGAACAAAGGCACCTAACACTGTTATCCATAGTTCAACCAAACAGTTTTGAAGAAGCTAGCAATGATTAACATTGTATCAAGGCTATGGTTTAATTATTAGATTATATAGAGAAACATTGTATATGGGAACTAGTCCCAAGGATGAAGAACAAGAACATGATTGGTTCAAAGTGGGTATTCAGAAAAAAAAATGAACAAGGTGTTACCCATGATTTTTGTCATCATGATGATGTATTGATGATGGTGTACTCAAGCTCTTCATAAGAACTTTCTCCTGAGAAAAAGTTATTTTCATCTCTTCCAGAAAACTCATTTTTGAAGACTATTCGCAGGCTGCTAGTATATTTGCCTGCAAGAATGCATGATTCTCTCAGGCTACCTTAAGCCAGGGTGCAAGAAGTTTTCACTGTGTTGAACTGCTAGGGTGCGAACTCTTTCTAAAGCAAGGAAAAAGATGAATTCTTGATGCTTCTAGAAGGGAATCTTCTAGAAGGATGAGATTGCATTCGAATGGTTATCTTAGTACTGGATTCCCTGATATTTTGGGATCATTCTTATCCAAGTAACTAATTCATTCTCTCCTATATATTGAGGGAATTATCATGGAAAAGGTTAAGCAAAGAAGCAAGGTTAAGCAAGATTCATTGGAGAATTGGTGAAAGAATTGTGTGAAAGATTGAAGCTTGAATAGCAAGCTAGGAAACTCCAGCAAGGATATCATAAAGGTTTTGATCTTCTTCATGCAAGTGAGCAAGTGTGTGTGTCGGAGCCAAGGGCCATCGAAAGGAAGTTTGCAACATCAAGAGTCAGGTTGTAATCTGTTGGAAATGTGTAACAGTTAGCATATGCTTGTCATTGATGGAAAGTACAACAGTGAAGATGACAGGCAAACAGAAGACAAAGGAAATTAAGCTCAGGAGGAATAGTAGTCTTATATGCGCAAGAAGCATAGG